>JAAFCE010004209.1:17934226-17949217 GCA_013389805.1 Trigoniulus corallinus | reverse complement strand
TGTGTCAATTCTGATTGGGGGCACTCCAGTCAGGCATCTGGAACACGCAGGGATATTGGCTGGGTTGTCTGTGGGGGATGTTGGTTTCACACGTCAAATTGTCCTGTACCTTAAAGTGTCCGGGGTGTACTTGAAAGTGTCCGGGGTCTACTTTAAAGTGTGCGGGGTGTACTTGAAAGTGTCCGGGGGTCTAATTGGAAGTGTGCGGGGTCTACTTGAAAGTGTCCGGGGTCTACTTGAAAGTGTGTGGGGTCTACTTGAAAGTGTCCGGGGTCTACTTGAAAGTGTCCGGGGTCTACTTGAAAGTGTCCAGCGGGACACTTTAAGGCAATTTTTGAGCACCTCAGAGTCCCCACCATCTAAGTCCGAATGCCCAAATTTTCTGCAGAGCAAATATGTAACGTCAATCAATGCGCAATTTCTATCAAAATACCGTAACTGGGTAATGGAAAATGGTCGAGACAATGAGGTACTGTATGTGTTAAATTACCTCAAAGTGTCCCCCCGGACACATTGAGGTACTTCAGGACACTTTGAGGTATAACACCAGCCTACCCCACTGTACTAACACCACATTATGCAACCAAAACAGATTTTGGCAGGTAAATTAATGCTTTGTCGGTTATATATTGCATGGTGCTGTACCATTGCATAACTCTTAAAACACGTGTTACGTGCCTGTCGTACTTTAACCGTTCTGGACAGAAGACTTCATGCTGGTTTAATGACAATGTAATTAGAAATTAAACTTTGTGATGATTCGACCGAATTTTTATACAATTCATGGTATCGAGAAACGCTGTTCTGCAGCTGTTTCAGAATTAACAGCATTAACTAGAAAGCGATTTTCTAATTTACCGCAAAAACGAAGACCATCATGAATCGATTTTACTGTGAGGGGGGGGCCTGGTCTTTCTTAAATATCATTTTCACTTTCGGGATCAGCTAACGCATCTAAAGTTAGTTTAATAATATCATCGTCATTTAAGACATTATCCACCAGCAGTTCTTCTATATCATCATGGTTAAAAATGTTCAAATCACCTCCAAAAGAAGTTTTAATTCTAGAGCATGTTCAGTGGACCTGCAGACCCAACCCAGCCACAATCGGGGTAATAGTGTGATGATGATGGTATGATTGTGAAGTGTCATGTACAAGTAGCAGATAGAATTAGGAACGTGAACATCAGAGGTAGCCTGGGGGTGGCGGGCATCGCCGAAAAGATGAGGGAGAACAGGCAGAGGTGGTACGGACATGTTATGAGTAGGGGGAAAGAGGAACTCGTTAGGTGCATCCCAGGAATGCAGGTGGTTGGCAGCATTCGGTGTAGGGGGAGACCAAAGCAGACGTGGGAGCAGGTTGTCTGGAGGGACATGGCGGTGTGCGGGGTGGATGGGGACCTGGTGGGAAACAGACGGAGTGGAGAGCTAGAACTCGCAGACCCGACCCTGCCACAGGCGGGACAAAGGTGTGATGATGATGATGATCTGGAAATACTCATCATCATTAGCCCTTATCCTGCCTGTGGCAGGGTCGGGTCTACGAGTTCTTATCCTCCACTCCCACCAGTTCTAACCCTCATCAGGCTCCCCTCCACCCGTCTCCATGTCCTGTTGTACCACCTCTAAAACCTAAGCCCTAATCCTGGAGCCAACAATCACCTACAGTCCCATAATGGAGAGAATAACTTCCTCCTTCTCACTTCCCTATACCACCTCAACCTACCCTACCTCATTTTTTTCCGTGATGTCCACCACATCCAGGCTATCCAGCATTAATATCTTGGCTCTTCCTCACTGCCCAACACTATACCATATACTATACATAGCTGTTCTAACCATTGCACTGTAAAACTTCGTTTTCAACTTCATTGGGACCCTCCTATCACACATGGCTACACTTGCCTGTCTCCATCTCAACCATCACCCATTGATTCTGGCGCTCCATGGCCACATTGCTTCAAAAATGTCCAAGTGAGGGATTCATAGCAAGGTTACACAGTTGGTAGGGACCTACCTGCATGGTAGGCATCAGCATCTTTTTTAATGCCATCAGAGAAGAATGGAGATGCTTTATGTTTATGATATAGGACTTGATATTAAATCCTTTGTTGAGAAATTTGCAGATAACAAATGCATTGCAAGAATGGTGTAAGAGGGATTATCTTCCTGTGCAGAACTGTAACAGGACATGAATATTTTTGACTTGGGTAGAAGATGGGTGTTGCCATTAAATCTGTGCAAATGTAGCTTTCTTAAGATATTTAGGTCTTGGAAGCAATATAAAGAAGAATATCCAATATTGAATAAACCCTAGAGTCCCAACATGGGGGGGGTCACCAGTGACCCTATGCATCTTAAACTGCATCACATCTTTATGATCAAGTTGACTGGTATGGTGGCACAGATGCCAGCAGTACAGGCTCTGCCCCAGGAAGTCATACCCAGACTGGTTAGACCATCCAACCACCACATACAGGTGGTTAAAAGCACCTGGGCCAGGGGGAGACCAAAGCAAATGTGGGAGTGGGAGCAGGGAGCATCATATTGTGAGGGGTGGACAGGGACCTGGCGGGAGATGTGTGGTAGTGGAGGGCTAGAGCCCACACACCCAACCCTGCCACAGGCAAAATAAGGGTATGATGATGATATTTTATCATACTTTGGCATCTTTTTATATAACCAGACATTTGGCTAAATATTTGGCTCTAATAAATATTTGGCTGAATTGTGGGGTTGAGAAAAAAAATTTTTATTTTGGAAAAAAAGGAAATGAGAGGTCCGATATTTTTCTAAACCTTCAACAGCTTTAAATTTTCAACTTCTTCAACCCTTCAACCTCTTTAACTTTTTAACCTCTTCAACCTCTTTAACTTTTTAACCTCTTCAACCTCTTTAACTTTTTAACCTCTTCAACCTCTTAACCTTTTTCTAACCCCCTAATTTCAGTTTTGGACTGTCCTACCTTTTACCTCCCATGTGTCATCTTTCGTGGCGAGCACTATAGTACTATTTGTGGTTACATTGCTTGACCAATGATCAATCAAGAACCCAAGTCACTTGAACAGGCAAGTGGGTACCCAACGTTGCTATAGATGGGGAAAAGGGCAGGCAAAACATACTGATTGATATTAAAATAACTCTGAGCTACTCATGACATATTGGTGCAGAAGTTGAATTGGTTGACCAAGAATGACTTGCCCCTTTTCACCAGTTTGCCCTTTGAAAGTATATCCCCATTAATTTCCTGTCCTTCCCAATTGTCTTCATGTTTATCTTTAGCCCTCCCTTTTCTATCCCTCCTCTAATATCGTTTAGGCTCTTCTCTACTTGTTTTCTGCAGTCACTAAGTTTTCTGATATCATTGGCAAATGCCATGCACTGAGGGGCCCATTCTCCTAATCTAATAAGCAGCTCATCCATAACAAGATGGAAAAGGTATGGACTTAATGCTGAACCTTGGTGCACCCCAACCTTCATTGGGAAGCCCCCAGTATTTCCCCAAGGAGTCATTACCCTGGCGATGGAACCATCATACATATCCTGAACTATTCAAATAAACCCTTCTTCTACCCCCCCTTTTTTTTTAATTCCTCCCAAACTTCCTGATGTGGAACAACTGAATTTGCTTTGCCTGTAACTTTCACTGGATTTCTAACATAAGTAACCCATGGCCACATTCTTTTTGAAAATTTTCACTGGAGAGTGTCCAGCAGTCACAAACCTCTGCTCTATGCTGCCCTCTGATCATAAAGAAATCTATCTGTGCAATCCCTTGTGGCGACTGGAATGTGATGGACACATTTATGCATTAAGGAGCCTCTCCGATTACTTAAATAAATTATGACTTCAATGATACAAGAACATGATGGTTTGCATAATTGTTTTCAATACACAAACAATGTAACTCAATATGCTCCATAATATGCGCCACCGTATGACGCCGTGAACACCCGCAAAGAAATAACTAAATACTGCTACAATGACGCTTTATGCAAACGACGATCATTAACTTCCAAAAACAACTCCTAACCCTTATCCCATCTATGGCAGGGTCGGGTACCCATCTTGTCCCTCTGAATGGACACAAGGATGAAATATTGGACGGCACTTTTCTGCAGTCCTCTGCCGACCAAAGCTGCAACCCCTGTGCTTATTTATCATTGGTTTATTGTTCTTCGGGGTACTCTACCGACGCCAGGGGCCGAGCTCCTACACCTGGAAATTTTACCTTATCTACCAGTTGCATAGTAGCTTGGAGCAGTGGTTCTCAATCTTTTTGAAGTCGGGGAACACTAAAATGACATTTTACTAGCACGGAACACTTCCAACTCAACATAAACTTTAAAGCATGTTGTACACCTTCTACACTTGGTATTTACTACATCATCATCATACCCTTATCCCGCCTGTGGTAGGGTCGGGTCTGCGAGTTCTAGCCCTCCACTCTCGTCTGTCACTCCCCCAGTTCCCCGTCCACCCCACGCAGTCACATCCGTACGGACAACCTGTTCCCACATCTGCTTTGGTCTCCCCCTGCCCCTGGTGCTACCGACCACCTGGATTCCTGGAATTAACCTAACAAGCTACTCTTCCCGTCTTCGCATGACGTGTCCTTACCACCTCAACCTATTCTCACTCATTTTTTCGGCCATGTCCACCACCCCAGGGTACCTCTAATATGCTCATTCCTAATTCTGTCAGCTCTCGACACGCCACACATGTGCCACAGCATTCACATCTCGGCTACTCGCATTCTAATTACGTAGCTCGTCCTCATTGCCAACACTCTGATCCATATAGCATAGCTGGTCTAACCACTGTCCTGTAGAACTTCCCTTTCAACTAGATTGGGATCCTCCTATCACACAGGACTCCGCTTGCCTGTCTCCACTTCAGTGACCCCCTCCCCATTGATTCTGCGGGTCACATCAGAGTTTCTCTGCATTGCTCTATTCGTGCATTAAATTTTTTGCGGAACACTTGAAGATGTTTCACGGAACACTGGCTTGGAGAGTTCCTTTGCGTACAAATGCCATCGTACATCACATGGAACCTTGGTTTATCATTCGAAGGAAGCCACACTCGGGGTTTCTCTCTCTTACCTGATAGCAGCCAACATATCTCATTCAAGCATTGAACCTGGAATCACTCACATAGTAATCCAGTACACTAGCGCCTACACCTGGGAATTTTGTCTCATTTACCCGTTCCGTAACATATAGGCTTTTTTTACTTGCAAATACCGTTGTACACCACACGGGTCCTCTGTACTATTTACTGTGCATTAAATAATTCAATATTAATTTTATCAGTGGAAGGCTACACTTATATAAAGAGGAGAAGCTTAATTAGATAACGAATTTGGGGGTGCCAGATTGATGCTAGGCACAGGATGCAATCATAGCTCAGTAAGGCTCTGTTCCATAGTGCAACTGCCATGGATATTGAAAAATTATTAACTGTCGTCTTTGGAATTAAGTGTTTGTGGCACATAAAAGAAAAAAAAGCAACAGGGACATTTATTTCTCAGCCAAATGGGGAAGAGGATTGTTATGTTAGGTTACACTAACGGGTTGGGGAGTAACCCGAGCAGCCATAACAGGCCGAACCCTTAGAAGGCTCCTCGCGGGTGAGGAGGAGTTTGGTTGTTGTTTGTTGGTGTTTTTGTTGTTGTTTGTTTGTTGGTGTTTTAGGGCTCTTCAACTACAAGCTCATTAGAGCCCCGTCCGCAGCATAGTTCTTATGCAGAGACTGCACAGACACTACACTAAGGCGACGATTTTTGGATATTAGCAGTACCCAGTTTTCCCAAGCGGCCACCCATGTCAGTACTAGGCATACATGGTGCTGGAATGAAGAGGTAGAGTTAGCCAACAAGCAAAAGAATGCTGCATTTTACAAGTGGCTTGAGATGCGGGGACCATGGGTGTAAAATGAACTACGACTATATAAGGACCAAGACCACAGCTAGGAGGACTATTGTCTCGGCCAAACATCAAAAGTATTAGACCCTCTATGATCTGTTATCAACCAAAAAAAAGGAGGCAAAGAGAAGATTTTAAACTTATTAAGCCTAGAGATAGAACATCATCATCATACCATTATCCCGCCTGTGGCATGGTCGGGTCCGCGGGTCCATTGAACATGCTCTGACTAGGGACACCCCAGTCAGGCGTTTGGAACCCGCAGGAATATTGGCTGGTTGTCTGTGGGGGGATGCCGACCTACCCCACTGCAGCCTAGAGAAAGGATAAATAAGGGTATAACCTGAAACGTAACAGTCAACTATTTCCACAGCCTCATGAATGCTGCAGTTGGAGAGAAGGACATTGACACACATCCTACCACTTTTGGGGTGACTGACAGGGTGCAGGAGGAAGAAATATTCACAGCGCTTAGGATGATTAAAATTCAAAGAGGTGTATGCTCAGGATCAAAGAAATCAGGTTACTAGGGAAATTTTGCAATATGATAGCTAATGGAGATAGAATGCCTGCCATATGGTAAGAGTTGGGTAGTACCAGGTAGGGCAAAGGTACCTAGGATCAGCATTCCAGAGATCGAGAAACAAATTCCGATGTGACCCATAGGCATAGGATCAATATAAGATGGACGAAATAGAGACAGACAAGTGGAGTCCTGTGTGATCAGAGGGCCCCAATTTGAAAGGGAAGTTTTACAGGGCAGTGAATCACAGCAGTGCCGTAACGAGGATGTGGCGAAGAAGGCGCCCGCCACGGGCGCAACTAGGTTTAGGGCGCAAAATTTTTAATTTTTTTTGTCATTACTGGGTTACGGGGAGACGGAAGTTAGACACTTGCTACAGGCGCTTCACACCCCCGTTACGGGACTGGATTACAGTGTTAGGCAGTGAGGACAAGCCACGATTATACCGAGGTGATTTGGAGATGAAGGTATCAGTGAAATGATGAGAAGGGGGAGCGGAAGACCTGGTTAGGGCCATTACAGAAATGCAGGTTATTGAAAGCACCCAGGTAGGGGGAAGACCAAAGCAGACGTTGGAATAAGTGCACATAAGGTGGGTGGTCTTGTGGTTGGTTGGAGTATATGTATGAGTGGGAGGGGGAGCTCTTGAGAGATACGAAGCGCCAGAACCCACAGCCTCCACCTTGCCATAGGCGGGATAAGGTAATGATGATACCTGGGAAATGTTTAAGAAGTCCTGGGTTAAACTGATGTGGTATGGAGATATAGCAAAAAGAGATGGTGGGTCCATCACAGGGGTGGAGGCAGGCCAAAACAACATGTTGAACGGTGGAGCATGGGGCAACTTGGGGAAGGAAGGAAATGTAGTTGGGTAAAGAGACAATGTAGAACCAGATTTCGCTGACTGCCCTTACTACAGATGGAATAAGGGTAATAATATGTGAAAGATATTAAGGATGATGATATCGTGAAGCACGCCGGTGTCACGCGTCAAAGTGTCCGGTACCTCAAAGTGTCCAGCCAGACACTTTGATGCAATTTTTGAGTACCTCAGTGTCCACCATCTAGTTCCGAATGCAGATGCCCAAACTTGCCTCTTTTCCGCATAGCACATATGCACTGCAGAGCAGATATGCAACGTGAATCAAGGCGAAATTTATGTCAAATGTGAGACTTACCGTCTCGCAGATGATACACCAGCAGATGACCACACTGTACAATACTCTTCCATTTTTTTTTTAATATAAACCACTTTAGTTGCCGACGTAATGCCCGTTTCTCACTTTCTGATGCACCAACGGGATAGGAGCCATCACTAAGATAGGCCACAATCTCATCATATTTTTTGGGATCCATATCCTTCCGTCCACAAGGTGACGATTTCTGGCACACACTGTCTGGTAGGACCCCAAAAAGACCGAAAAGGCCGAAATATTCAGATTAAGGGCATTATTATGGACAATGAATTAAATACCATCCATATAAAGGTTAAGCAATGAAAATAATCTGGAAACATGCTAAAAAAATTCTGTAATACCCAAGAAAACCAAGACATCATCATCACCATACCCTTATCACGTCTATGACAGGGTCGGATCTGCAGGTTCTAGTCCTTCACTCCTGCCTATCTCCCACCAGGCCCCCGTCCACCCCAGACACTACCATATCCTTATGGACATCCTGCTCCCACGTCTGCTGTAGTACCCAGTGTTTCCGACCTGCCATCCCTGTCGGTACTAACTTGGGTTGCATTGTTTAACAAGAAATAAAATATGCTAATTACTTAGGAGACCCACCAACTTCCCTAGATAGGTAAAGAAAACATGGGAGAACAGGTAATCAAAGGTTGGTTAAGAGTGGAGAAAGTGGTACATGTGTAGACACAATTTTGTAGGTCTGGAGTCTGGCAGAGACCCCACTTTGCGGACGGATGGATATTGCATGTATTGTTAGGGAAAATGAAAACGCCAGCTCTGCTTTGCAAGTGAGTTTTGTGGGAGAGTGCTTTAGCAAACACTGAAATTGCTTTGACATTATTGGTGGGCCAAAAATCCCTAACGTGGGAAACGGCCAGGACACTTTGAAGACACTTTGACGCGTGACACAGGCATCACCCCACAGCAGTGCCGGATTTAGAGATTGAGAGGCCCTAGGCAATTTCAATTTTGAGGCCCCTTTCAAGCCCTTTTCTTAAGTTTTGAAGGCCGCTAAGTGTTGAGGCCCTAGGCTTCAGCCTACTTAGCCTAGTGGTAAATCCGGCACTGCCCCACAGACAACCCAGCCAATATTCCTGCGGGTTCCAGACGCCTGACTGGAGTGCCCCCGGTCAGAGCATGTTTAGTGGACCTGCAGACCCGATCCTGCCACAGGCGGGATAAGGGTATGATGATGACGAATAAGGATAATATGTGAAATCATCTTAACAGTAAGGCCTGCCTTCCATGGTCAATATTATTGAAGCAATATATGGTAAAAAATGGGTACTCCTTACACTACTCTATCCTATTGGTCAATAATATGTCAGTTACTTATCAGTTGTGGTCTTGTTCTGAATAAGGATGGACTTGGGGATGTTTCCTCTGAGTGATTCTGAAGTTCTTCCGTTTTCTTCTTTGTTTTCACGCCAAGTAATTCGATGATAGACTCCAACCACTGTCTTATTCCGACATGGACGTTATCATGATGATTTTAAGGAATGGTAGTCAGGACAGTCTTGAGAACATCCTGGAAAAGTGGACACCGGATGTCAAACATTTCGGTCGTAAAGTTCCAATTATATTAGTTGGTAACAAACAGGATCTTAGGAATGATCCTGTGACGGACCTTACACGCTCAATCTGGCATCAGTTTAATCCAGATTAACAGTATTTATTCGATTACTCGAATAAATATCAATCCATTACATCAATCCGTTAATATGGCCATTACACGTTCAATCTTTTGTCAATCTGGATCACAAAATTGGATTGAATCGATGCCAGATTGAACGTGTAAAAAGTCCGTCTAACAACACAATAAAGGAATTGGCAAAAATGAAAGTGGAATCGATTAAGCCCGAGGAGGGTACAGCAACGGCTGCAAATAATAAGCAAAGCATTGCTTATTTGGAACGCTCAGCTAAAATCAATTGTTTTTTTGTTGGTGTTTTAGGGCCCTTAAACTACAAGGCTATTAGAGCTTTGTCCACTGCGTAGTTCTAATGCAGAAGCTGCACAGACAGTACACTAATGTGACAATTTTTGGGTACTAGCGGTATCCAGTTTTCCAAAACGGCCACCCATGTTAGTATTCGCTGGGGTCGCGTTGCTTCACTTCAGTGATTAGACGACAACTGGTGTGTCCAACACAATAAGCCGTTCCTCTGCTAAAATCAAGGAAGGAGTGTGGGAAGTTTCTGAGACTGTTACGAGTGTCGCTCTTCAAGTCAATAAGAAGAAATCTAATAAGTGTAAGATGCTGTAATCCAAAGGAAATCCCTGTCCATATTGTCGTCTCTCTCTCTTTCTCTCAACCCCAGCTAGTACTAACCCCAATGCAACCGCAGTTAGTACTGACATGGGTGGTCACTTGGGAAAACTGGGCACCTCTAGGTTCCAAAAATCGTCGCATTATTGTAGTGTCTGTGCAGTCGCTGCATCAGAACTACACTGTGGACGGGGCTCTAATAACCTTGTAGTTGAAGGACCCTAAAACATCAACAAACAAGCTAGTACTAACATAGGTGGTTGCTTGGGAAAGCTGGGTACCGCTAACATCCAATAATCGTCGCATTAGTGTAGTGTCTGTGTAGTCTCTGCATTATTACTATGCAGTGGACGGGGCTGTAGTGACCTTGTATTTGAAGGGACCTGAAACACCAACAAAAGAAAAAATCCCACCAGAGACCGGAAATGTATTTGGTCAGTGGAGGACAATTCAGTAAGTTAACCATAGGCGCGTTTTGGCGATTGACCTGGTGAATTGTGGTTTGACCACAATCTTATGTTTGGTCTGACCAAAAGAACTGACCAAAGGGGATCGCCAAAACGCTTTGGTCAGACATTTTGAGACCCGTGACAATGAATTCATAAAACTGAAGAAAATGAATTCCCTTAACTTAAAACCAAATCCACTACAATGAAAAAAAACAATTCCCTAAAATAAAAAAAATGAATCCACTAAACTAAAAATTACGAATTCATTAAAATGAAAACAAAACCCACTAAACTAAACTAATTCATGAACTAAAAAACGAATTCACTAAACTTAAAAAAAAAATAAATTTGATAAACTTAAAAAAATGAATTTCCTAAACTAAAAAAAATTACAAAATTAATACAAAAAACAGATTTGTATAATTTTAACTAATTATCGGTACCTTCCATCATCTGCTACAACTGGTTGGAGCATGCCGCATTTTTATTTTTCTTTGACCAAACACACAGACCACGCTTTTATTTTGGTCACGTTGGTCATGCTTTGGTCTGACCAAAGTTGACCAAAGCAATGGACCAAACCAGCGTGTGCACCGCCAAAACGCATTGTTTTGAAACAATGTGACCAAAAGTGACTTGGTCAATCGCCAAAACGCGCCTCATGTCAAACGCAATGAAGAATTAGACTATTTCTTCTGCCTCATTCTCAAGTCAAAAACTTGTAGAAAATAAAATTTATGTTTTGTTCAACATACAAATTTCTGTAAGTAAAAGTTGTACGGCTTAGAGAGAAAGAAAACTGTGGCAACTAAGAAATACTTGTGACTTAAAAGAAACTGCATTTTTTTGTAAGTCCAACTTATTTTCCGGTTGCGATTTTGACAGTAAAAGTAGGGGAATTTATATGGTACTTTTTTGTGGTCTGACATGAAAAAAACTGGACTGTGCAAAACAGAAACGTATCCCTGAAAGCAACGAGTTACAAAACAGGACATTCTTAATAGCAACTGTAGTGCGTACTCTTAATTTGAGAGGTGGAATTGTACTCGTTCTCAAAAATAATAATAAAAGTTCACTCCAAATCTGAAATAAAAAATAAAAGTATTTTGGATCAACAATTTCGAGTTGTCACAAATGATTTTTCATTATAAGCTTGGTTTTAATGCTACTAGCACACCAGTCGAGACACGTCTCCAGTCACGGAAGAAAACCCTACATGGGCCACATACATACACGGGAAATTTTGTCCCACCACCCTCTCCTGTCGGCCCTGTCGCCTCCTAATGGCCCATATGCGGGTGTGAGCTAGACAAATGGTCACTCCCACCTTTCTAGCAAAAGTGACAGAAAGGGTCCTCCTGGGCTTCATGTTCTTCCTGGGCATGAACCTGATTCCTGTTGCATTGCTTATTATTGTGCAAAAGGTCAGACACCATGCAATATTATAACCAACAAAACATTAATTTAGCCTACCTGCCAAAAATTTCTATTGTGGTTGTGTAATGCGGTGTTGGAACATTGGGGTAGTCTGGCTGGGGTGCCCTCAGTCACATCATGTTCATTGGACCCGCAGACCCGACCCTGCCACAGACGGGATAAGGGTATGATGATGAGATTCCTATGTCCTCCCTCTCCCTTTCCTATTTCGTATCTCTATCTACTTCTACAGGGGCGGATCTACATAGGGACTAATAGGGCTTAAGCCCTGGGCCCCAGAGTGTCAAGGGTCCACAACAATTAATTATCATAAATTTTTTATTATTACTTTTTCATTAGCAATGAGCACTTATCACATAGTAAATAATAGTTAATATTAATAATATAATAATTATGATAATTTATAGTATTATTTGTTTTATTTTAATCAATGTAAAATTATTGGACTTCAATAAGCCCTAGGCCCCAAAAACCTAGATCCGCCCCTATACTTCTACCTTTCTTCTCCTTCTTCTATGAACAGCTTTCTGTCAAATTTTCCTGATCCTGCTTCGTTTTCTTAACTGGGTATCCGGAGGTCATGGGTATGCCTACACCACCTGCCCTATAGACTACAAAAGGATTAGTACTGCACATCGAATAATAAGATTGGTCGGAATCAAGCCTCTTGTTTGCTCGTAGAATAAGCACCTTACGAGCAAACAAGAAGAGAAACTACCAGAAGAGAGGGGCCTCTCCTGCGAGGAGGAGGTTCCAAGTGCTCCTTCCGTCGGATCGGAAGTAAAATGTCGTTTGCACGTAAAACAACCCTTTCTACTATGCAACGGGTAGATAAGGAAAAATTTCCAGGTGTAGGAGCTCGGTGGAGTACCCCAATGAATAGTAGATCAACGATAAATAAGCAAAATATCGTCCAAGAGACGGGTGCCCGGCCCTGCCATAGACGGGAAAAGGGTTAGAAGTAGCTGTAGAAGTAACAGAGGGGAGAGACACTGAAATAGACTGTCAAGCAAAATGGAGGTCAAGCAGATTGAGCTAATGGTTATCGTTCCTTGGGCATAGGATTAAGTATAGGGGCTCCTGGAAAGGGCGCTGATAGATCAGTATAGTGAGCAAGTAGATGAGGAACAAATATGTACTGTATAACACGTTACTAAAGCGACCCACAAATAACCAAGTTGGTTGTCAACCAGGTTGAAAACAGGTAGCATGCAGGTTAAAGTGAGATCAAAAACTTTGGATCCATCTTGTTCCATCTGTGGCAGTGCTGTCAACTCGGTTGCAAACATTAGTTCACATCAACGAGTTGGTAAGAGAAGCTGTGCTTGTGATAAAAAAGATATAGAACTATGCCCCAATGCCCCAAGGGCCCGTGGTCCAGACGACTACTAAATGGGCTTGTTTGGCATCTAATTTTTTCACACTACCTTTCGCCTGAGTTGGTTTTACCTTTTGTATCCGCCTCTGAATCGCACACAACATATAGTAGGCCTACACCTTTAATGGGTAGCATGCTCGGTAACTGGGTCAGTGGTTCTAGGTTCCATACTGGACCAATGTAGGTTGGCTTCTTTCTGGCGAGAGAGGAACCCCGAGTGCACCTTCCATTCAGATGAGAAGTAAAACGGAGGTCCCGTGTGGAGTACGATGGTATTTGTACGTCAAAGAACGCTCTCTACTGTGCAACGGGTAGATGGGGCAAAATTTCCACGTGTAGGAGTTCGCCCCCTGACGTCGGTGGAATTCCCCAACGAACAGTAGACCGACGATAAATAAGCATAGGGGTTGTAGCTTTGGTCGGCAATCGGGTGCGGAAAAACACCGTCCAATATATCACCCTTGTACCCATTCCGGGCGACAAGGCGGGAAAAGGGTTTGGAGTTGCTGTTGATGTCTACGTCAAGGTTGTCACCTCGGTTGATCAGCCTGTGGCAAACAGGTTGACAACATGGTTGAAAACCAACTTGGTAGTTTGTGGGCCGCTTAAGACGATTCTGTTGAGGTTTAATATACGCTGGAGTGAAAGGGGAAATGACGCTTTTAGAACGGAAGAAAGAAATGGTCCATGTTTTTGCATGTGAAAAACTTCATCATTTATTGAAAACATTCGAATAAATTCCTCATAAATAACAATTTGTAATCTTATATACATTACAGTGTTTTAAGATTTATACATAGAGATATTATTCACAAACAAAAACCACTTCTTATTTTATAAAAATAAGAATAATGATAATGATGATAAGTATTTTAGAAAATGGCGATTTTTCATAATAAACATTTCAGGATTGAAGATATTCAATTTGTGACCCCCCTCATGACTTTCAATATGACGGCAGTTACAATGGTGATGGCATGTTTGGTGAGTTACTTCAAGACAATTAACCAAAATTGCCCTAAGTATCCATCAGTTCGAGGTAATTTAAATTGATATTTAAGACAAACAATGGAACTTGAAAAGATGCAAATATTACGGGATATCAAACTGAAGACCTGCAATGCTTTTGAAAAATTTCAATTGGCAAAATGATGAAAAACTAACAATTATAATAATAATAATAATAATGACGTACTACTGCTATTTAATAAATTATTTGCCATATCCACCCTTGGACTTCTTCTTGCCACCACCTCGGGACCCACCTTTGTAACTACCACCTCCGCTCATTCCTCCGTATTCGCCGGAAGACTTCCCTTTAGATCCACCGCCATATCCACCGCCAGAACTGCCACCATATCCGCCTCCGCTCATTCCTCCATATCCTCCACTAGATTTGCCACCCATACCACCTCCATATCCACCACTGGAACCTCCATAAGAACCTCCGCCACTCATTCCGCCGTAACCACCGGAGGATTTTCCGCCAGATCCACCATATCCGCCGCCTGCACCTCCTCCATAACCACCAGAAGAACCTCCGTATCCGCCTCCAGAACTGCCTCCATAACCGCCGCCGCTCATTCCACCGTATCCTCCACTAGATCCTCCATAGCCACCCGAACTCATTCCACCGTATCCTCCACTAGATCCTCCATAGCCACCGGACATCATTCCGCCATATCCTCCGGAACTCATTCCGCCATATCCACCGGAGGTCATTCCTCTATATTCACCAGCTGACTTTCCTTTATATCCTCCACCACCTCCGGAGCTACCGCCGTATCCACCGCCTCCTGAGCTGCCTCCGTA
>JAAFCE010004209.1:17908448-17934216 GCA_013389805.1 Trigoniulus corallinus | reverse complement strand
CTGCCTCCATATCCACCGCTGGATCCACCATATCCTCCACCACCTCCGGAGCTGCCTCCATATCCACCGCCGCCAGAGCTGCCACCATATCCGCCGCTGGATCCTCCATATCCTCCACCGCCACTCATGCCACCATAGCTGGCACCAGAACCTCCATGTCCTCCCATGGATCCTCCGCCGTAGCCTCCTCCAACATTCATGACGCTATAACCACTGGCACCATAGCCTTTGGTAGCCATAGCACCGTAGATGGTTCCAGTTCTGCGAGTGGCTTTTACTTCATTCTTCTCTGCGACTCCAACAGTAATAAACAGCACTACAAGTGCCTAAAGAAGACAACAAGAAATGAGCTTATTATTACCTGTTCATTGCTTGAGGTTAAGTAATATTAAAGATATTAAATTAAAGGCTAGTTAATTCGCAACGCTGTTGGAAGCATTTTTGACACACGGGTTTTAGTGCTCTTGAGATGATGTCGCCAAACCGTATCTACTGTACTGTACATTTAGGAAATGAATTTCAAGATTAATTTGACAGGATTAAATATTATTATATAAATATTCTATAAGCATCGGACAATTTAAAAGTCGATAATTTGGATTACTGCTAAGCAAGATAGCGCTTTAAACTGCTATTCTGATTTCCCTTCCAAAAAATGACCGTAATGTTGGAATTGCTCAGCTCAGTACTACGTCACAATGTACTACAAATATCTAACCTACGGCAACCACTGCATGACAACATGGATACTATGTTGAAATAGATGAAAATATACGCATTGTTGTTTGATAAACTATTTGGTAATGTGCGTATATCTTTCAAAAACATGTTTCTTTTCTTTTCTGCTGTCAAAAACGTTCGCTTAGTGCATACGAGCAATTATATTGCCAAATATACTGTATGAGGCTTAAAGTTCCAATGTTGAAGCAACGGTGCTGCATCCAAAATACTTACTGATTTAAGTAGAAAAAGCTTCATTTGAAAGCTTCTTAGATAAAGTACACTAAGAAGGCTGTGTTTGAAGATTTCTTAGTAGAATGAACAGCAAATCTTAAGTCAAAACACTTTTCCAATAGTTATCTAGTGGACGATAACTCCCAAAAAGCTGAAGCCAGTTGAATGATGACCACTGGAAAAGTTAGCTCCCTTTTATATCAAACTGTAACCTCATTTATTTGACACGTTTTTATGTGTGTGTGTGTTTGTTACGCTTTTACTTACGCATGGGCAGATACATGTAATCTCCAGCGACGAGATTTGTTAAGAAAAAGATCCACTCACATTCCATCATCATCTTGTCTGGAGATAGGTGTGTTTTCCCCCTCCTTCTTTTTTTCTCCCTGCAAAGTAGATAATATTATTTTCTTTAAATATGAAAAAAAAGATCATTTTAATTTAAATAGCATTTGATTGAACAACCGGTACATTTTTTTTATCCGGTTACCACCTGGAATGGCTGCCTATACAATAATTACTCTACATTTACAGTAGTTCACCTACTTTCTATCACAGGAAACACCTTCTTTTACCCTGTCCTGTGCCTACTTTCTTTCTTCCGTCGTTAAGTAGATTTTGTAGGTAAAACATAGTCGGTCTTAAACATTAACATCCCAATTAAGTTTTGACCAAAAATAATTTTTTTTTTCATAATTGCAAGTCAATTAAAATGCAGACAGCACATGAAAGAGAGAGAGGAAGGTAAAAATAGGAAATACTAATTTTTTTTATTAGCATAAAAATGATCTTAAGTGGCTATCTGGAAAAAAGGTTGCCACAGGCTTATCGTGAATTATTGTTTAAATTATTACCCTTTAGTTAGGAGATGCAACGTGGTAGAAATTGAAAATTTGCTTTCTGCATTTTATTATTAGAAATTGTTCGCATTTCTCCTAAATGATCGAGATGTTCGTCCTAGGCAATCGTAACGAGTCTTACCCCTATCAGGTGAGTGTACGACCGACACCATCAGTTAAATCGTTTATTATCCCCCTTCATAAAAAAAAAATTAAATTATAGAGGAAAATTGTTTCAATGTGAGTGAATTCGGTGAGTTCACACACCTCTCTATAACATATAACAAATAATGATTTCATGTGCATCAACCTGACATTATCGCACACGTTGCTATTTCAACCATTTCAACTCCTAGACTCATTGTGTTTTGTGCACACAATTTGCGATTAAAGTCAACTGAAATTCACATCACAGCATACTTCCAAATTGCATATCGACCTCAGGTAACCCTGCAGACAATAAGACGAGACAAAGTCAAAATATAACGCCCATGACTAGTCTGAGACATGGAATCACATGGCAAGTTCAAGAATCATTACTAACCCCCCCTTGTTCATTCGTTGGTGTTTTAGGGCCCTTCAACTACAAGGTCATTATAGCCCCGTCCACTGCCTAGTTCTAATGCAAAGACTGCACAGACATTACCCTAATGCGACGAATTTTGGGTATTAGCAGTGCCCAGTTTTCCCAAACGGCCACCCATTGCTTAACTTCAGCGATCAGACGAGAACTGGTGTGTCCAACGCAATTTGCCGCTCTCCCCTTTTTCCGCCTACCGCAGGGTCGGGGGCCATTGTCCCATTAGTCATTGCTGGATTGCTGGACAAGCAGCCATAACAGGACGAACCCTTAGGAGGCTTCTCACGGAGCTGAGGCAGGACGCCATCGGTTACTAACCTAAATTTGCGACATCTATGTTTATTTTCCTTTTTGGGGGGGGGACACTTTTCTCTGCTGACTCTAAAGGGGGTTCCTACACCTGGAAATTGTGATGATTTTCAAGTAGAAATAATTAGTTCCATGTAGTAAAGGTATCTTCTGAATAGCAGTGACATCGTAAATACCGCATAGGACATCCGACGGAAGAGGGGCTGGGAGTCTGTCTCTCGCCCAAAAGAAACCAGACTACTTCGTCCCAGGATCAAATCTAGAACCACTGACGCAGTAGTTCAGTCTGTTATATCCTCCTCGGTGGCGCAGGGGAGAGTATAACGGGTTCAAAATCATCTTCATCATCATACAATTATCACGCCTGTGGCAGGGTCGGATCTGCGGGTTCTGGTGCTCCACTGCCACCTATCACTCATCAGGGTCCCAACCACCAAACACACTTCTTACAACCTGTTTCCACGGCTGCTTAGGTCTTCCTTTACCCCGGGTGCTTCCAATAACCTGCATCGTTGTGATGGACCTAACCAGCTCCTCCTCCTCTCTTCTCATCACATGCCCATACCATCTCAATCTATTCTCTCTCATCTTTAACATCATACTCATTCTTAATTCTGTCTGCCCTCGACGCCCCATAAGAAGCGAAATTAAAATACAAACAAGTTTGGCTGGTTTATTTTTAAGCTAGATCGGTCACTTCTCCCTAGTTCACTGAGCAATTTCGATCCTTGTTAAGGTGGGTGGGTGGATTCTTTGACGTAAGAAAGAAAGAAGTCTAGAAGTTCCGTCTCGGAAAAGGAAGTGTTGCTGTGGTCCAGTATGGGGTTGATCCGATGTCACCACCGCACGTCAAAGAAACCTTTCTACAGGAGTGAAATGAGGAGAGAGTGCAAGCTTTAATTTCACGGATAAGAGTTCCATAATGACGTCAACGTGTCGTTTAACTTTATTGGAAAAAGTTCCAAAACTGTATTCCTAAAGAAGTGTGGGACCCTCAAGAATTGCCCTAATAAAATAAGTCAGCCCTCTTAGAATAGGATGCACGCAAGATCCTAATGAGGCCAGTGAAAAAAATAAATCAATCAATCATAAAGTTGACCATAACAGTTAGGGTGTCCAGTGGTAGAGTGGGTCGACCCACCACTGCTCTTTCTTCTAACATTTCAGATCCGCACCACTAAATTTGCCCTGAATTTTAATGATCCGCGACCGTTAATAATTTAATTGTCTTGCATTTTAATTTTAATGCTATGCAAACATCGGGAGTAATTAAAATTGTTCGCTCCTAAAAGTTAGGTGATTTATAGACTACGAAAAATGCATTCTGTTAGGTCAATATTGATGGAGTGTTGAAAGAAAGGGTATTAGCCACATTCCAATTGTGGTTTTAGAGCTTGCGATGCTCGGGGGGCGGTCGTGAGTTTGACTGGTGAATCCACAGAATCAGATTCGATCCTAGCCGAAGTGATAACTTGTTTTCTTCGGCCCATAAAGAAAGAGGAAGGCCTTTAAATCAGGGAACCCCGTGGACTTGCAAAAACACCACGTGTAGTTTATCTCACCTGGCGTAAGAGGAACGGCTGTATTGTGTTGGACACACCAGTTCTCGTCTGATCACTGAAGTTAAGCAACGCAACCCCAGTAAGTACTAAGATGGGTGCCGTTGGGGACACTGGGTACCGCTAATACCCAAAATCGTCATAACAGTGTAGTGTCTGTGCAGACTCTGCATTAGAACTATGCGGCGGACGGGGCTCTAATGACCTGCAGTTGAAGGGCTCTAAATAAGATATTAAGAGAGCAAGTAAGAAACAACTACCTTTTTTCACATCTACAGTAGGGGGTCGTGTACCCTCGTTTGTCCCTCTAGGACACACACGGGTTCTGGCGTTCCACTACCGCCTATCACCCACCAAACAAACTATCATATCGCTTCCACGGATGCTTAGGTCTTCCTTTACCCCGGGTGCTTCCAATAACCTGCATCGTTGTGATGGACCTAACCAGCTCCTCCTCCCCTCTTCTCATCACATGTCCATACCATCTCAATCTACTCTCTCTTATTTTTAACGCCATGTTCCTTACCCCAACTCTCTTATCTTTAACCCCATCTTCCTTACTCCAGGTGTAGGAACTCGCCCCCAGGCGTCGGTGGAATTTTCCAAAGAACAGTAAAACGACGATGAATATCCATAAGGGTTGCAGCGTTGGTTGGCAAATGGCTGCGGAAAACACTGTTCAATATGTCCCATTTGTGTCCATTCTGAATGGCAAGATGGGTGCCCGACCGTGCCATAGGCGGGAAACGGGTTAGGAGTGGCAACCACTAACGCCAGGCGGGACACCAGTCCTACGCTTGGGATTTTTGCCGATCTAGTCGTTGGATAGTGGAAAGGGTTCTTTTAAGTGCAAGTGGCATCGCACGCACCACACGGGGCCATAGCTTTACTTTCCATCGACGGCAGGTACACTAGGGAGCTGTCCTCTGCCAGAAAGTAGCCAACCAACCTCGCACCTGTATCGAACCTGGAACTACTGGCGCAGTACTGAGGCACGTCACCGAGGCGGGTCTGTCAATAAGTAGGGAGGTTAACGTTAAATAACCAAATAATGCGAACCACATCCCAAAACTGCCATTTCACAGTAGATGCGGTGGAGGCACCGTCTGTGCACTCCTGAAACCTCGACTTTGTCAATTAAGGTTGTAGTGCAAACCAAGGCTCTGACTATGGTTCAGGTGGATGAGATGGCATGGTGAATATTTCGGACCTCAGACCCCTGTCGCTGGCTTTGGTAAATGATTGGCAGAGCTGACAAACTGACGTCATTCATTTAGTAAAGGAATAATAACAGCAACCTTGGGTCTGGTAAGCTAGCCCTGGGATACTAAACCAGATTTGTTGAAATCTTGTTGATTTCTTTCTCTCTCCAACTCCCCTGCTAAAAGCCATCAGCCTTGGCCAGTATCGAACCTGTAACCATGGACTCCCTTTCCCTCCTTTCTATCTATACCTCGCGAATGAACCAAAAACCTCGCCCAGATTCCTTTCGGCAACCATGGCCTCATGAGTCAAGTACGCTGCCACTATAAACCAATTCGAAGGATTTTCGCTACCTCGAGAAATAGCGTTCTTGACTACTGCACCAGTGCTTCCAGGTTCGACACTGGATTGAGGTGGGTTGGCTTCTTCCGAGCGACAGATAGGTCCCAAATGAGCCTTCCGTCGGATGGGATGTAAAGTTGTGGCTCCGTGTGGTGTACGATGCCATTTGCAAGTAAAAGAACTCTGCGTACTACGAAATTAGGAGGTAGGTAAAATAATTTCAGGAATAAAGTGTAGTAATGTAGCAGCTCGCCCCTTTGTGTGGGTGGCAGGACCGACTGGGGGTGGGGGTTCCTGCGAACCGACGCAGGAAACATGACAACGAATTGCAAAAAACGAAGGTCAAAAAATGCTTAAAAATTGCCAGAACCCTATGGCCTGCACCTTAAGATCAGAGCTCTAACGCCGGTATTCTAAGGCCGGCACTGTAAGGTCAGGACTTTAATGCCGCTTTCTGAGGTCGGCACTTTATGACGGGCACTCTAACTCCGGTATTCTAAGACCAGCTTGTTGTTGTTGTTTGTTGGTGTTTTAGGGCCCTTTAACTACAAAAGTCATTACAGCCCCGTCCACAGCATAGTTCTGATGCAGAGACTGCACAGACACTACACTACTGCGACGATTTTTGGGTCTTAGCAGTACCCAGTTTTCCCAAGCGGCCACCCATGTCAGTACTAGCTGAGGTTGCGCTGCTTAACTTCAGTGATCAGACGAGAACAGGTGTGTCCAACGCAATTCGTCGCTCCCCCTAAGACCGGCACTCTAAGGCCAGATCTCTATAGGCAAGTCTCTGCCGGAACCCGCAAGTCAACTTTGCACTAGGCCCTACAAATCAACTTTGCACGGGACCCCGCAAGCCGACCCATGTGGGTGGAGTGCTCAAACGAACAGTAGGTCGACGATAAATAAGCATTGGGGTTGTAGCTTAGATTGTCAGCTGGTTGCATCCCAGAGAGTCACAGACGGTTACCTGACCCTAGTGCAGACGGAAAAGGATTAGGTGTTGCGTTTGCACACGCATTATCGCCTAGAAATCGTTTTGATAGGCGATATAATTGCCCCAATTTATTAGTTTTTCTTCGCGTAATATTTACAACATTGAGTTCAGTTAATTGCATGCAACATAACATTTCAGGAAATTCAGGACGCTTCCGGAAATATTACTACTCTCTTTTTGCAACAACAACAACATCGTGTTCCTTTTAATTAAAGCCATGTGGAGGTGAGTAAGTGATTTCACTCTCTAAAAGAAGAAGAAGAAGGCATGATTGGTTGAATAATTACTGTTACCTGAAACTATCGCCAGTTTTCATCTTCTTTTTCTTCTCAGTAATCCACTTTTTATTGGGTCTACACACACTGGGATGGGGGGTTAACCGGTTTGACGTGTTAGTCACACTACTTTTCCCCATCTTTTTCTCTCTTTCTATGGGACGTCACAACCGAGTCGTGTGGAGTCCGGGCCTGTTACTTTGATGAATTTATTTCAAAAGGCCACTAAAAAGGCCATTTTTCCTAAATTCTATTAACTGACTAATATGAGAATAAATTTTAAGGACGCAGTGGCCAGATAAGAAAAGATAACAGTTGTTTTTATTCTGCCGAAGACTTTTTTGGGGGGAATAAAATGAAGTGGGGAGGGGAGAATAAAATATGTTTGAAAACAAGTAAGATATTATTTACAACGGGAAGAAAAATGACTTCATTTTCGTGTCTTAAAAAACCATGTTGGGTTGATTCATTGCAATATCTAAATATTCCTCCATTTTTATATCACATCACGAAAAAAAAAAACAAATTTTACTGGACATAAAAACAAATGCTTTGTTCTTAAGAGCTGTCATCAAAGCCTACTAATTATCAGCTCAAAAACTTAACCAAAACAAGATTTTTTTTTATTAAACATGATTTGTCATGGGAGACTTTACACAATAACATATTTGTAGAAGTGATATTTTGATGTTTTTACTTCAGATATTGCAATAATGTCAGGATGCAAGTCCTACACACCTGCAAATGCTTCTCACCTGGTACTTATTGCAAAAATATCACATTCTCCCCAACAGAATTTACACTTGAACTTTTAGTGTAATTTTCAAATTTTATTCGGTTTCACAAAGGACTCATTTGACCGGTGGTGTAGTGGTTAGCACGCTCGGCAACTGCGTCAGTAGTTCTAGGTTCGATACTGGACCGAGGTGGGTTGGCTTCTTTCGGGCGAGAGAGAGAGAGAGACTGTGAGTGTGCCTTCTTTCGGATGAGAAGTAAAACCGAGGTCCCGTGTGGGTGTACGATGGCACTTGCACGTAAAAGAACCCTCTCTACTACGCAACGGGTATGTGAGGCAAAATTTCAAGGTATAGGAGCTCGCCCTCTGGCGTCGGTAGCATTCCCCAACGAACACTAGACCGATGATAAATAAGCGTAGGGGTGCAGTTTTGTCCGGCAACCGGCTGCAGAAAAAATTATGACCAATATATCGCCCTATGTCCATTCAGAGGGACAAGATGGGTACCCGACCCTGCCATAGGCGGGAAAAGGGTTAGTTGTTTTGCTCACAAAGGGCTCATTTAGGTTGAGGTGACACTACCCATATGGAACCACTATTTGGTGTCCCATCGATGGAAAAGGTTGGGGAAATTACTGGAACTTCGCGATCTCTCACTCTTTCCCTCTGTCTCTCTGTCCCTTCCCTCCTTCTGTCTCTATCCCTCCCTCCCTCGTTCCACCTCTCTCTCTCTGTGTCTGCCCCTCTATCTTTCTCTGTGTCCCCCCTCTCTCTGTGTGTCTCTCTCCCTCCCTCTTTCAACCTCTGTCTCTCTTTTTCAGTCTGCAGCGTCGCTCTCCGTCACTCCTCTCGGTGGCTCAGAAGGTTATGCGTTTGACTCGTAAATCCCGGGTTGCCAATTCGATCCTGCTCAAGGCAAATATTGGATCTTGAAAATTGGGTATTGGGATCTTGAATACTGTATCCTTTACTGGATCTAGAAAGTGGATAAAGGGGGAATGGGAGATAACGACAGAGAGGAAGATGGAGAGGCAGAAGAGAGAAAGGGAAAGAGAGAGAAAAGCAGCCCCAAGTGCCCCTTTCGTCCTCGATGGGACGTAAAGCCGTGGTTCCGTGTGTGGGACTATTTATAAAATGCCCCACCCATGAGGCAAAAAAAAATCCTTTCTCATGGAATAAAATATGCGTGCAGATCGGTAAAAAAAATCCAGGTGTAGAATCACAAAGTTGCCTAAACGAAGAAAACAGGTCAACGTAAAAAATAAGTAAGGGATTGCAGCACTAGGCCAACAGCTGGCTGGCGTATAAAAATACTGTCCAAAAACCGGCCTGCGTGTTCCAGGTTGTAATGGGGCAAATTGTTACTCAACCATGATATAGATGGGGTAATTGAACCAATCAACTCCTGGAATGATAACTGGTGATTAGATGGGAAGAGGTTGTAGGTGATCCTGAGTTCAAATCTCGCCAGCTGTGGAGAGGAGACATATAATTACATAAGGTGGTGACTCCTGTCTTGGGGGTCTTGATAGATAACGAGACCGGTTTGCAAAGTTCAATACCAGGGAAACTGTGAAGGAATTCGCTCATAATTTTTCAAATGTTGGACAGGAAGTAGTAATGCAGAAATGCAGCAGTGTTTCCGCGTTGTTGACTATGTTTCATATTATAAAGCCATTCTTTGACTAGCAGAAAATTATAAATTTGATAGATGACGTCATTTTCATAAATGGAGCTGCAATTATTTGCGGTTCAATGAATTAAAGTGTGCCGATTGAGGAGGTGCAGCAAAAACAGTCGCCAAAGATAACATTTCACTAAAAGTCTTTTTAAATTCAGAGAATTAAAAAAAAATGTATGACAAGCATCAATTCCACTTTCCATTATTAAAAAGAGTATTTAAACTAATTAAACCAGCTTGTCAAGTAAGTGCAAATGTGGTGCTATCAGCAGGGCCGGCCATCGGGGGGGGGGGGGGGGCAGAGGGTGCATTGCACCCGGGCCCCACGATTGAGGGGGGCCCCGTCATCAGTACCCATCAGGGCTCAGATCATTGCTAATATTAAAAGTTTAATACGTCATTGTAGGGCCAACGTCCCTCATTCGACCCTGCCAATGCAACATAACCTAAACGTAACCTAACAACCCTGCCATTGAACTACACCAGGGTTGTACAACCTTTCTGGTGTTGTGGGTCACTCGGCTGCTCCATGAACTGATTGCCAGCCACAGACTGTCAAAACCATAACGGTTGACGATAACGTTAGGTGTTACATAGCAGGTAGGCTATAATGCATAATTAGAAATGATGCACCATGGGCAACATTACAAGCCTCAATGAGCCACAGGTTGGACAACCCAGAATTAGAGGTTAAGAGTCAATAATTTAATAATGCTATTATTTTGGGGTTGTTAAAACCAAAATACCTTTAATAACACTGTGGAACAACCAAAAAAATACGGAAACACCAATAGAGCTATTTTATGTATTTTTGTATGCTGTTCACGAAAATGACTTTTGTTTTGCTGTGCGACCCTCAGATTTTTTGTAATTCCCTTTTTTTAAAATTTTAGTGACAGTTGTCAATAAAGCAGTAAATGACATACAGCATGAAAGAAATCTGGCTGTACTTTAGCCTACCTATTGTCACTGGCCAGCTATTAGTCCTAGGTAGGCCTACTGCGATACAGCTAAGTGACCAGTTGATAGTGGAGTTTAGTTTCCCTGACAGATTAGTGAGCCACTGGGAACATGATTGCATTCTAATTTAATTGAATACACTGCAAGCAGCCCCTATAGGTCAAATTGGCAGTGGAGAAAATGACTCTCATTCCTAATTTGTAACCCACCTGAAGCATAGCATCTATTGTCATGCATTGCCCACCTGCTGTAATGGCACTTTCTTGCAGAAAGTTTGCCACATTATCCTCACCGAGAGCATTCCAATAGCCAAATGACCCTTGGAAAAAGACCAGTAATACAAGTCTGTTTGTGCACTGATCCCCTTCAATTTGAATGGATGATCCTTTCTCTCATCTATACTCTGCAAGGGATAAGCTGCCAAAGACTCTCTGTGATCATGTGTGAGACACTCAATCTTTGAGAGCAGTGATGTAACACAATTCTTGCTGCCCTCCTTTGAATCATTTCAATTTCCCTTGATAAACCCTGCCTAAAAGAGATACCAAATTGGACTACAATACTCTACAATTGGCCATACCAGTGAAAAACTTTCCTTTGTGCTGTCCCCTAGAAATCTACTAACCAAAAAGAGGGCATGCCCAGTATTCCCAATCAATTTGTCAGTGTGCTCCCTCCAGGTGACCATAGTATTTAGAATAATTCCAAGGAACTTTTGGATCTCAGCCCTCTTAACCCTCACACCACCTATGCGATAAGCAAGATCAAATCGCCTTCAGGACCTGCTTATCATAAGAAAGCTATATTTGTGCAGGTTTAATGACAGTGACTCCCACTTTATGCTCCAGGTATACATCTTGTTTAGGTCCTGTTGCAATTCTGTACAGGAAGATAACCCTTCATCCACCACCCTTGCAATGCAGGTGCCATCTGCAGATAGCCCTAAGTCATTAACATAAATGCCCTATATCATGTCAAGTCCTATATTATTAACATAAATTATATAGAATATGATATCTGAGGTATGATGTCCATTCGCAATTAATGTTTTAATGGAACTGCAGCCCTATGAATTACCAGAGAACCTTACGTCCTAGGGCAAAATGGAGAAGGGATAAATAATCAGCATCACTTATCCAATAAATCTAGCACTAAGTAAGAAATGTATTTTTTTCAAAAATAAAAATTTGTTCCTCAGTGTAATCAGAAGTGTAATAAAAAAAAAAAATAATGACACAGGTCCAACTGAAAATGTTCCAAGGTTTGGACGTCCACATACGTTTTCAGGGGAGCGGCGAGTTGCGTTGGACACACCAGTTCTCGTCTGATCACTGAAGTTAAGCAACGCAAGCCCAGTTAGTACTGACATGGGTGGTCGCTCAGGAAAGCTGGGTACTGCTAATACCCAATAATCGTCGCATTAGTGTAGTGTCTGTGCAGTATATGCATTAGAACTATACAGTGGACGGGTCTCTAATGACTTCGTAGTTGTCGGGACCTTAAACTCCAACAAACAACAACAAATACGTTTTCAGACCAACTCATAAATGCAATGGTGACATATTAGGACACATGGCATCATCCAAAAACGTAATACCTTCCAAAATTAGGAAGGATCTCAGAATGGGATAGGATGGCATCTAAGAGGAGTCCATTTATTCTGAATCATTTTATTTTTACTTTTGGAAAAATATTTTGGGGCCCCAAAAGGATGTTTGCACCCGGGCCCCTTTACAGAGAAGGCCGGCCCTGGCTATCAGTCCACCTAAGGTCTTTCCCATCACTATCCTCGATCTTCTTCCAGCCTATGGCATAGTCGGGCAAACATTTGCCCCATTCCCTGGGCGGTATTTTTAAGCAACCTGCTACCAATCTACTGTAATGTTACCCTTTATTTAATTCATGTGGCGGGGACCTCGTTCACTGACGCTTTGGGCGGGCGACTTCCTACACCTCGATATGTTGTCGACCTCCCCATATGTACAGTATTTTACTTCATGTATCTGTGTCTTTGGTGTTTTAGGACCCTTCAACTACGCCGGAGATTAAAGCCCTGTTCACTGCGTAGTTCTAATGCAGAGTCTGCACAGACACTGCGGTGTTGTGACGATTTTGGGGTATTAATAGCACCCAGTGTTGCTAAGCCGTGACCCATGTTAGTACTAGCGGGGGTTGCGTTGCTTAACTTCAGTAATCAGACGAGAACAGGTTGGTCAAACGCAATACAATACTCCGTATGGAAAGGGTTCTGTTAGTTCGAGTTCATGCCTAGTACGTCCACAATGGAACCAATCCTCATTCTCAGGCAGATGATAGAAAAGCATAGGGCGGCAAAGCAAGATCTCCATGCAATCTTCGACGAGTTAGAGAAGGCCTAAGATAGTGTTACACGACCGGTACTGTGGAAGGTAGTCAAGAAAAGGAGGTGAAAGAAGGGTATATTAGGATAGTTCAGGATACTGGGGTGGAGGTTTCAAAGTGAAGGTTGGTGTGTTACACTCTGGTTATTGATGAGCCACTGCCTGGAGTAGGGAAATGGGCACCTCAATGCATGGCATTTGCGGACGCTGTAGGTAAACTTGGTGGCTTCAGGGAACAAGTAGCAAAGGGCCTAAACGATATTACAGCAGCGATAGAAAACGGGAACCTGAAGGTGAACATGAAGTCATCATCATCATCATCTCACCCTTCTCCCGCCCGAGGCAGGGTCGGGTCTGCGGGTTCTAATCCTCCACTCCCGTCTATCCCCCACCAAGTCCCCCTCCACCCCACCCCACACACCTGTTCCCACGTCCGTTTTGGTCGTCCTCTACCCCTACTGCCCCCAACTACCTGCAGTCCCACAATGGACCTAATGAGTTCCTCCTCTCCCCTCCTCATCACATGCCCATACCACCTCAAACGCTTTTCTCTCATCTTCTCTGCAATGTCCCCCACCCCCAAGCTACCTCTAACATAATTGTTTCGGATTCTGTCAGATCGTGACACCCCACACATGTAGCGCAGCATTCGCATCTCTGCCACTTGCATTTGCCTTTCATGGTTCTTCCTAACTGCCCAACACTCTGAGCCATACAGCATAGCGGGCCTAACGACAGTTCTGTACACTTTGCCCTTCAACTTTATTGAGACCCTGCGGTCACACAGTACCCCACTTGCCTGTCTCCACTTCAACCATCCTGCATTAATCCGACGGGTCACGTCAGAATCAATCTCCCCATTACTCTGGAAAACTGATCCTAAATAGCGAAATTCCTGCACCACCGGGATCCCCTCTCCCCCACAACGTAACTCATCCTCTTGCCCCTGGGCACTAAAATTGAAAGCCAGGTACTCAGTCTTCCTCATGTTAACCTTAAGGCCCCCTCCTGCCATTGCTGTTTTAATGTCTTGTAGGGCCTTTTGTGCATCCTCCTTGGACTCCTCGAGCCTTCCCACATCATCTGCAAAAACCAGGCACTGGGAGGCCCATTCCCCTATTCCCGTCAGCAGCTCATCCATTACCAGAGTGAATGAATAGGTATGGGCTAAGTGCTGACCCTTGATGCACACCAACCTGCACGTTGAAGCTTGCAGTGTTACCCCATGCTGTCCTCACCCTAGTGATGGAACCATCATACATATCCTGCACTATCCTAATGTGGCCTTCATCAACCCCTTTCTTTCTCAGGACATTCCATACTACCTGTCTAGGGACACTATCATATGCCTTCTCCAGGTCAATGAATATTGCATGAAGGTCCTTTTTCACTGCTCTATGCTTCTCTATCATCTGTCGTAGAATAAAGATTGGTTCCATGGTGGACCTACCAGGCATAAACCCAAATTGATTTCCCCGGACACTAGTTTGATCTCTGAGGCGACATTCTATGACACGCTCCCACAGCTTCATAGAATGGCTCATTGGCTTAATGCCCCTATAGTTTCCACAGTCCTGAGCATCACCTTTGCCCTTGAACAGTGGAACTATCCAACTTTCCCGCCATGCAGTTGGCATCCTGTCACCATTTGCTAACTTGTTGAAAAGCTTCCCTAGCCATGTAATGCCAGTTGTCCCCAAGGTGTGCCAAACATCCAGTGGGATCTTATCTGGGCCTACTGCTTTTTGACCTTTCATCTTTTGAAGGGCTCTTACTATTTCATCATCATTCACCCTGTCCACTGCCCGTGGAGGGCATGGATTGCTGTCTGCAACTCCTGCACCTGTGGCTGCATTTAAGAGGCTGTGGTAGTACTCCTCACACGAGATAACACACGCACCAGCAATCAATCTCTTTGAAGGTGAACATGAAGAAGACAGAGAAATAGTTTTCAGTTAGGAAGGACAAGGAAATAACGGTGATGTACTCTGTAGAAGCGAAGTAGTGAAAAAGGATCAATGTAGAATGCAGCATCGGCCTTACGAAGTGGGAGGCCCTGGGTAAGTTCAATTTAGGAGGCCCAGTCGTGACGGGTAAGGCATGGCATTTCAAGAGCTGAAGTTCTGTCAGTATTTTATTACAAAATATATTCTACAGAAGCTAAAATTGACCCTATTTAGTGGGAGGCCACGGGCGGCTGCCAGTACTACCCACCCCCAAGACCGGCCCTGGTAAGTGGACAGGCAAGTGGAAAACATGAGAAAGAGAATAGATTGAAGTGGAATGGGCATGTAATGACGAGAAGAGGTGCAGGTTAGGACCATCACAGGGATGCAGGTGGGAGAGGGAGAGAGAGAGAGATTATGGGGACAAGATCCCCTTGTTGGGAAATCCTCTGGACAGTTTAAATAACCCAAAGTGTGCATGCGTTTCGTTCTCTTCTTATCTGTCCTCTACTAATTTGATTTCCTTTTGTAACAGTAGGTCCCTGCAACCCTATGTTGGGACATCCTATATGGTCTCTTGGCAGTGAGTCATGTATACCCATTGGCCACAAGAGTCAAGCCACAACCAAGGACCTCAAGACTTTCCAGTTAGGGTACATATTGTAACTGCATAAGGGGGGTGTATGTATGTATGCCATGCTAAGGGATTGGGGAGTAACCCAAGCAGCCATAACAGGCCGAACCCTAAGGAGGCTACTCGCGGGCGAGGAGGTAGGTATAGAGAATGTAGGCGAGCGGAAATTAGCAGCACCCAACGTTCATTACCAACCACCCATGCTGGTACAAATTTGGGTTTGCGTTGCTTAACTTCAGTGATCTGGCGAGAACTGCCAGATCACTGCGAGAACTGGGTGTCAAAAACAGTCTCAGATACAGTCTTCTTGTATGAGTATCATCATCCTTGCCCGAGAACGCGATAAGATCATCATCAATGACCTTTGAACAAGGAAGCCAGGTAATTGCTAACCCTTTTCCCGCCTACGAAAGGGTCGAGTACCCATCTTTGTCACTCTAAATGGACACATGGGCGATCCGTTAGATGGTATTTTTATTCAGTTAGCTGCCGACCAAACCTGCAACCCCTATGCTTATTTATCGCCAGCCTACTTATATGCAGGTGCCCTTCACCGAAGCCAGGGGACGAACTTGGAAATTTTGCCTCATCTACCCGTTGTGTCGTAAAGAGGGTTCTTTTACGTGCGAATGACATCCCAAACTACACAGGGCCCGGTCTTTACTTCCCATCCGACGGAAGGTGCACTCGGGATCACTCACTCGAAAGAAGCCAACACACCTCGATCTAGTATCGAACCGGGAACCACTGACGCAGTAACCAAGCAAGCTACCTCCTGTGCCAAATTAATAATTCAAGAATCAACCGGATAGTCTCCGTGGCACAGAAGCCTTGGTTAGATCCTAGACCGCTTTTATTGGATGGGAAGTCAATCGGTGATTTTCAGGGATAAGAGTTCGCAGCTTGCCGTCGGTGGAGGGAAGTGCCTAAAGAAAGCAAAAGGTCGACGAACAGATAATGCACAGGGATTGCAGCATTAAGTTGGCAGCCGGCTGATGCGTAAAGATACCACCAAGCAGATAAATGGATACCCGACCCTGTCACTGACAGAAACAGTTTTAGTGGTTACTTCAATAACCAGCCGAATTAGAAGCTACTATACAGGTAGCGAGAATTTTGAGTGATAGTTAGTTGGTCATCAAATTTGTTCATTTCCTTCCTGTTTAGTGAATGGTCAAGATTTTTTTAATTATAATTAGTTAGTGGGTTAGTGCTGTCTACATTCGCGGTTTTACTTAGGAGTTGAACGATTCAGATGTCAATCAAAGTTGTACCATGATAAGAAATAACAAGACAGGTAAAACACGTGATGCTGAGTGCTAATCAGAAATCCACTTTAGCCAACCTTATGAAACATATCTTTCCTCATCATTAGGGAAAAGTGCTCTTCCTCTTAGTGTTGATTATTATTCCTCTCATGCTATCTGGCACCTAAACTAAAAAAAATAATATATTGGTACTAAAGAGTTGATGGCAGTTTCAGCCCAGCCCTTCTAACCTACCCAGAATTTCTCCATAAATTTCCTCCATTAACTGACAGGAATCTGTTCAACTCAACATCTTTGAACCATCAGTATACCTGAGTTTTAACATCGGAGGAAGGACTTTCTGGTACTCAGTGGATCACTGCCCTCTGAGGTGTCGCTCAGTCAGGTTACTCTTTTCTTTCAGAAATTCGTATCGGATGACATAAAATTAGGAACGCATCATTTTGTCCTCAGAATTTATGGTTGATCGGGAAAAGGGATAGTCTAAGCACATCAAAAGGGTTATCTGATTAGAGCTGTGCTAAGAGGTTCAGCTAGTATGTGCTTTGACCCTTGAACTCAGAATTTACAGGTTAAGTCCTGAATGACTGAATTCAACAAGTACTCTACCTACCTACTGAATATGTGCACAACCGCTGGATGTAGAGGACCCCTTAGATACTAAAAGGAAATCTGTAGTCACCGACTTTTCCAGGTGTAGAAAGTTGTTCCCCGGTGTTGGTGGTTAGCTTTCAAATCTGAGTTTGGGATGGAGTAAGGCCTGATTCCTGTGTTCCTGAAAAGAAAGAATTAACTTCGTTAAAGGTCAAATTTTCAGAAAATAATCCTCCAAAGGACATGCCAACTGGTATGGGCATGTTATGATATAAGAGGAGGAGCTCGTTAGGGCCATCATGGGGATGCAAATTATTGGGAGCAGCCTGGGTCGAGGAAAGCCAAAACAGACGTGTGAACAGGTTAAACGCTGGACATGGTAGTGTGCAGTGGATAGGGATCTAACAGGAGATAAGCGGAAGTGGGTTGCTAGAACTCGTAGACCCGACCATGCTACAGGAAAGATAAAGGCCTGATGATGTAGAATGAGTTCTTCTGCCCGATATACTGGCATGGTGTACACCCATTGGAGATGCACTTGGAGCTTTCGTTAGACGAGGGAGCGGCTGTATTGCGTTGGACACACCAGTTCTCGTCTGATCACTGAAGTGAAGCAACGTAACCCCAACTAGTACTAACATGGGTGGCCGCTTGTGAAAACTGGGTACTGTTAATACCCAATAATCGTCGCATCAGCGTAGTGTCTGTGCAGGTCTAAGCACTAGAACTACGCAGTGGACGAGGACGTTGTAGTTGAAGGACCCTAAAACACCAACGAAACGAAACAAATTCGTTAGACGAAAAAGTCATTCACCCCAGATGGGATTGATCCTGCAACCATGAACTCAAGAGTGAAACACACAATGCGCTGAACCAATGAGATAGGTTTACTGTTAGAATAGAAAAAGTGTAGCATCCGAAATACGGAAATATACCCTTTCTGCAATTTAATAATCGCCAAAAAACGATCCACTTGTAACCTAGCCTGTGGACATTTTGTTTTCTTATTGAGTTACACTAATAAACGAAATAGTGCCTTGTAATGAACGTCTCTCTTGCTTTCACTTCCTGTACTGATACAACAAGAAGAAAAGGCCACAAGAATGTATTATCACTCAACAAATCAAATACTTTGAAAATTAAGAAGCAGGAGGACGATGACGACGACGTAAGAAGAAATAAGAAGGTGTGGTTTGTTTTCGTTCATATTACAGACACCCCTTTTAGTCATCAGCATAACAAAAACCGATTTTCGCTTTAACAAAATCTGCCTGTTGGCATTAAAAAGTGTTAGAATATCTAAAAGCACATGCTAAAAGTGTTAAGGCCGGTTTACACGCTACGTCTTAACGTACATTTTGTCCATCATATAAAATGGAAGACAAAATGTACGTTTTGTTGGGTGTTTACACGTAACGTCTTTTACTCAGTTTTCAATCACATTTCCAACATGTGATTCTAGCGTTTGTGTGATCGTTGGTTCGCTCCTTGGCGTTGCAGAATTCCCTAACGAACAGTAGACCGACAATAAATAAGCAACCGGCTGGGGAAAAACACTGCCCAATATATTTTATTTTAAAAAGTACCAGGAGGCCCAGCTCAATGGTGACATGACAATCCTTGAAATGGTGTAATAAAAGTTTTAATTCAAGTATGACGCATGGTGCTACTGGTGTAGCCAGGATTTTTTGAAGGGGGGGTACGATGGTTGACAGGGTCTATAGCACACCCCCCCACCTTGGCTACCCTTTTCAACTGCAATCGGGGGCAACTGTCCCTCTCTCAGAGTAGCAGACCACATATGTAATAATACAGTACCTGGGTGATTGGTTGGAAACATTGGGTGCTGCTAATTGACTCTCCCAATGGCCTCCACAGGATCCAGCCCGTTATGGCTGCTTGGCTGACTTCCCAACCCATTGCCATAACATACTATGGACATCATATTGATTGTGATGGCCGCAATCTAGGCATAAAGGGCTGCATGTAGCTCACGGACCTCCAATTTGACGTCTGGTGAAGTCCAACATTGAGTGAAATGCACTGAAAAGGGACGTCTTGCATCTAAAAGGATGCCCCTTCCATCAGTTCTCCTTTGCGACCTTGAACTTGCTTCAGTTTCAATAAGACGTCCCTTTTGTGGTCTACACGCTCCCTCTTAACTGATACAATTTGTCGTTTACGACAAAACGTCTGTTAAGACGTAGCGTGTAAACCGGCCTTTAGACAGCGATTCTCAACCTTTTTTTCGCTACGGTACACTTTTACTAATTTCAAAATTTGGCGGCACACCAACAACGACACATTTCGGGGCACACAAACGCCAAAGAAAATATATCAGTTGTAACCTAACCCTATGCAAAAACTTGCCTCAGTGGCGCTCGGTAACTGAGTCAGTAGTTTTTGGTTCAATACTGGACCGAGGTGGGTTGGCTTTCTTCGAGCGAGAGAGAAGCCCTGAGTGCACCTTCTCTCGGGTGATAAGTAAAACCGATGTCCCGAGCGGTGTACGATGACATCTGCACGTGGAAGAACCCTCTCTATTATGGAACGGGTAGAGGACCAAAATTTCCAGGTCCAGGAGCTCGCCCCCTGTCTTCCTTGGAATGTCCCAACGAACAGTAGAAAGACGATAAATAGCATAGGAGTTGCAGCTTTAGTTGGCAACCGGCTGTGAGAAAACACTGCCCAATATATCGCCCTTGTGTCCAGTCAGATGGACAAGATGGGTACCCGACCTCGCGGCACACTAAAGTGCCGCGGCACAGTGGTTGAGAATCGCTGTGTTAGAATATCTAAATTTTTGAATGTTTTTGAAATAAACTAAACCCTTTTAAAATGCATGGTACAGCACTGTAAGTTGGCCTTAAATATAGAACAGTTAAGGAAAAACTATTTGCGACAGACATTGGAAGATTTGAGCCTTGAATTATCCCTGTGCAAATCCATATAAAGATGAATTCCCATTGTAATCAACTATTCGATCACCCATAGAAATCATTTGATTGCAAGATGTCACTCAAACACTTTCCCATGGCTAAACGAAAGTACAAAGAGTTAAATTTGGAGCAAAAGAAATTTTAAGTGAATGTGAAGACAGTGGTGAATTGCAAAGAAAGTTAGCAGCTGAATTTTACATGGAGCTATTGCTCATATAAAAGCATTATTTATACTAAATGTAAAAATACTGCTGAAGAAAAGTGGCACTAATGATGAAGTGAATGCTTCTGTCTTTAGTTTCTTTGTGGACTAGCAACAGAAAAAGATTCCTGCTGCATATCAGGACCAATGCTACAGGCAAAAGCCCTCAGTGTTTCAAGGGCAGATCGAGAGGGAAGCAATGACTCCCCCTCAGTGCCTCAATGGTTGGCATGTTTCAACTGATGCAACTGGTCCAGCATTTTGCATTGCTATCTCCATTTCTATACTGTCAGTCCAATCGTTTCTGTCCATTCTGCAGTTGACTAAACCAGTGGTTCTCAATCTTTTTGAAGTCGGGGAACACTAAACTGACATTTTACTAGCACGGAACACTTACAATTCAACATAAACTTTAAAGCGGGTTGTACACCTTCTACACTTGGTATTTACTACATCATCATACCCTTACCCCGCCTGTGACAGGGTCGCGTCTGCTGGTTCTAGCCCTCCACTCTCGTCTATCTCTCCCCCAGTTCCCCGTCCACCCCACACACTGTCACATCCTTATGGACAACCTGTTCACACATTTGCTCTGGTCTCCCCTGCCCCTGGTGCTAGCGACCACCTGCATTCCTGGAATTAACCTAACGAGATCCTCTTCCCGTCTTCGCATGACGTGTCCATACCACCTCAGCCTATTCTCCCTCATTTTTTCGGCGATGTCCACCACCCCAGGTTACCTCCAATATGCTCATTCCTAATTCTGTCAGCTCTCATCACGCCACATATGTGCCACAGCATTCAAATCTCGGCTACTCGCATTCTAATTACGTAGCTCGTCCTCATTGCCCAGCACTGATCCATATAGCATAGCTGGTCTAACCACTGTCCTGTAGAACTTCCCTTTCAACTAGATTGGGATCCTCTTATCACACAGGGCTCCGCTTGCCTGTCTCCACTTCAGTGACCCCCTCCCCCACTGATTCTGCGGGTCACATCAGTGTATATCTCCATTGCTTTATTTGTGCATTATATTTTTTGCAGAACAAGAAGTGGTTTCACCGAACATGCTTTGAGAACCACTGGGCTAAACCACTGAAGATAGGATATCATACTAAGGGATTCTGAATATTTGAAGTGCTCCCCCTTATCTGCTGCTGGATCCATCACTGAGTGTTGCTACCTCTTTGACAATTGAAAACTTCAAGGCCATCACTGCATGGTTTGAATGATTTAGGAAAAGACAGTATTCACTTTTCATATTAACATCTGTGGGGAATCTGTAGAAGCTGACATTATTTCATCCTGCTGCCTCGCCTCACCTTGATACAATGTAGACAGGTTTTACTGTATTTATATTTATTATTTTATTCATGAATGCTGCTAAAACAATAGTATGTACATTAATTAACCCTTGTCTCGCCTATGGCATGGGCGGGCACCCGTCTTGTCCCTCAGAATGGACACAAGGGCGATATATTGAACGATGTTTCTCCGCAACCAGCTGTTGACCAAAGCTGCAACTCCTATGCTTATTTATCATCAGTCTACTGTTCGTTGTATAAGATAGGGTGACCAGACGTCCCGATTTCAGACTTCATGTCCCGCCGTTCCTCTCTTGTCCCGGCGGGACGCCCGTTTGTCCTACTTTGTTGGCAACTTCCCAGAAGCATTCACTTGTCAATGAAATACGTGTACTGAGCACCCACACAGAATGATCCTTCTAGGATGCAACTGATCATCATCTGCATCAAATTAAATCAGCAGGCATCCTGTGCTGGACCTGTCCTGTGACCCGTAGAATCAATGAAGGATGGTTGAAGTGGAGACAGGGAAGCAGAGTCCTTTGTGATAGAAGGGCCCCAATCACGTTGAAAGGGAAGTTCTGCAGGGCAGTGGTTAGGAGAGCTATTGTATATGGATCAGAGTGCTGGGCAGTGAGGAAGAGCCACGTCAACAGAATGCAGGTAGCTGAGATGCGAAGTCTGCGGTACATGAGTGGGGTGTCGAGAGCCGATAGAATTAGGAATGAGCATACTAGAGGTAATCAGGGAGTGGTAGACATTTCCGAAAAAATGAGGGAAAATAGGTTGAGGTGGTATAGACACGTTATGAGAAGAGGAGAGGAGGAGCTCGTTAGGTCCATTTCAGGAATGCAGGTGGTCATAAGCACCCGGGGCAGGGGGAGACCAATGAAGACGTGGGAGCAGGTTGTCCATAAGGATATGGCAGTATGTGGGGTGGAGGGCTACAACCCGCAGACCCGACCCTGCCACAAGCGGGATAAGGGGATGATGATGATGATGATGCATCCTGTGCTGGATGGACACACATTCAAGCTATAATTTAGAGTAGGTACGAAGTCACAAGTTTTGTTCTTTGCTCTTCAAGTAAGCATGTCTCACCATCCCTACTTGGGGGCACTCACCAAAAGCCCTCGTTCCACTTTGCTCTCTGGAAAATCTGGTCACTGGTAATTACGTTTTTTACGTCTAAAATCTGGTAATTACGTTTTTTACGCTGCCGCTCTTCCTAAAGACCTGCTCAATTTTGTTGGTTTATATTCCCCTATCGCTCTACCACGCTCCACTTCAGTCACATTAGTCGGCTAGTGTTTTTTTAAGTCTGTGGTTGCAGGATTGATCCTGTCCGAGCCTCCCGCCACGCCTGATGGAAAATGAAGGTGGTGCCTACCATGTGACGTGCGTCACCACTACTCGCAAAAGAACTCTTATTAGTGCAAAGCAAAAACAACTACTAACTTTTCCCGCCTATGGCAGGTTCGGGTACCCATCTTTGCCCCTCCAGATGACACATGCGCGATCTGTAGGATGGTACGTTGGAGCAGTCGGCTGCCGACCTAACTCACTGTAATCCCTATCTTATTTTTCGTTGGCCTACTCTTCGGTGGGGCACCCTACCTACACCAGAGGGGCGAGCACCTGTATCTGGGGAATTTTTCCTCATCTACTCATTGCACAGTCGAGAGGGTTCTTTAAGGTGTAAATGACATCGTAAATCACATGGGGCCACAGTTTTTACTTTCCAGCCGTCGTGGCCTCTTGTCCGAAAGAAGTCAGTCCAATGTTGAACGTGGAACCGCTGACGCAGTAGTCAAGCACCCTTGCTAGTACATGGAAAACAATATACAGTACTTGTAGATCGGTAAAATTTCCAGGTGTAGAAGTTCGTCCCCCCACTCCCCGGCGTCGTTGGAGGAAAGAGAAGTGTTCCAACAAAGACATTGGATTGACGTTAAATAACCAAGAGGTTGCAGCATTAGGTTAGCAGCCGACTGTGTAGTAATATTGTTCAACAGTTCACCGATCCTACCAAAGGCAGGATGTGGGATTGAAATGATGAGCACTAAGGTCTCTGGTGTAAAATGAAGAGCAATTAAACCTGAGTGTGAACCAAACAGCGGCGAATTGCGTTGGACACACCAGTTCTCGTCTGATCACTGAAGCTAAGCAACACAACCACCAGCTAGTACTGACATGGGTGGCCGCTTCGGAAAACTGGGTACCGCTAATATCGTCACATTAGTGTAGTGTCTGTGCAGTCTCTGCATCAGAGCTATGCTGTGGACGGGGCTCTAATGACCTTTGTAGTTGAAGGGCCCTAAAACACCAATAAAAAATTGAACCAAACTGTTTTTCAGCAAAGCCCACACACGGTGCTTCATTTCTGAAGCAGTGACATCGTACCTTCCATACATCGCCTACTGCAACTTCACTTGGAGCCACATATCAAGGTCTCTGGTATTGCATCCACCTCTGCCAAAACGTCCGAAATCAGAATGCCAACACCCCATTCGGGCGGTGGTTATTTACCAAATATCAGCTGATTAAAAGTGACTTGCCCTCTGGTGGACACAAGAGATGGTCACCGAGGGCAGAAGGGATCGGCTTATTGCGTTGGGCACACCAGTTCTCGTCTGATCACTGAAGTTAGGGGTGACCGCTTGGAAACAATGGGTACTGCTAATACTCAAAATCGTCGTAACAACGTAGTGTTTGTGCAGATTCTGCTGTAGAACTACACAGTGGACGGGGCTCTAATGACCGTTATAGTTGAAGGGCTACCTCTACACAAAAAGTGAAGAAAATTAGGAAGCGATCCATAAAACGCAAAGTACGTCAGAACGTCAAAAAAATTAGTACATGGTACGAAATTTTCAAACATGGAGTATTTATTTAATATTCAGTCTATTGTACAATATATCGTCATAAATTATTTTCACTGCCAAAATACAGTATTATTTCTGAATACTAAATACCAAAATGTTGTAAAGTTGTCATTTATTGAATACAAATATCCAAAACATCTTACAAATTCATAAGAAAAAGAAGCATCATTTAATTACAGGTGAGTGTCACATTCTTTAAGCGGTTACAGGGTGTCTTACATAACATTAAGTTATGCACCTGTTCCTATTCATTTTTTCACAAAGTTATGTCAAAATCATCAATATGCGCTCTAACCCGAACAAATGAGTTTATTCTTAATTTTAAGGTAGCACCTGTCAAATCGGCCTGAGAATAATTCTAACGGAATGGAGGCATCATCCTGTACAACGGAATTTATTTACAATATCAAAAATACAGTATCAGTGGCAATTAATAAATTAAATGGCGCATGACGCCAACACGTCGTCATGGAAACCTAATATGATGGACTGCAGATCGAGTAAACGATGAATGAATACGGCAATTATTATTATTTTTTCATTGAGAAAATATCAGCAACAGAGCATCATTATAAGATAAGAAAGACGACCCATGGCACTATTTTCCGTATCCACCACGTGATTTCTTTTTGCCACCTCCACCGCTACCGCCGCCGTAGCTACCACCACCACCACCACCCATACCTCCGTATCCGCCGCCGCCGCCTGAGCTACCGCCATATCCACCTCCACCGCCACCCATTCCACCATATCCTCCGCCGCCGCCACCACCCATTCCACCATATCCTCCACCACCTCCGCTGGATCCACCGTAACCACCTCCCATACTCATTCCGCCATATCCTCCTCCGCCTCCACTGGATCCACCATATCCTCCACCACCACCGCTGGAGCCGCCATACCCTCCTCCACCACCGCTGGAGCCGCCATATCCTCCTCCACCGCCGCTTGATCCACCATAGCCTCCTCCACCGCCGCTGGAGCCACCATATCCTCCTCCACCGCCGCTTGAGCCACCGTATCCTCCTCCGCCGCCACTGGAGCCGCCATATCCGCCTCCTCCACCGCCACTGGAGCCGCCATATCCTCCTCCTCCACCGCCGCTGGATCCACCATATCCTCCTCCACCACCACTTGAGCCACCATAGCCTCCTCCGCCACCACTTGATCCTCCGTATCCACCACCGCCTCCACTGGATCC
>JAAFCE010004209.1:17877343-17908438 GCA_013389805.1 Trigoniulus corallinus | reverse complement strand
CCACCGCCACTTGATCCTCCGTATCCACCACCGCCTCCACTGGATCCTCCATAGCCTCCTCCACCGCCGCTTGAGCCACCATATCCTCCTCCACCACCACTAGATCCGCCGTATCCTCCACCACCACCGCTGGAACCACCATATCCTCCTCCGCCGCCACCACTAGATCCGCCGTATCCTCCGCCACCTCCGCTGGATCCACCGTAGCCTCCTCCTCCTCCACTGGATCCACCATAACCTCCACCTCCGCTGCCACCACCGCCGTAACCTCCTCCTCCACCACCACTTGATCCTCCATAGCCGCCTCCACCACCGCTGGATCCTCCATATCCTCCTCCACCACCGCTGGAGCCTCCATATCCGCCGCCTCCGCCACTCATTCCACCATATCCTCCTCCTCCTCCACCTCCGCCTCCACCTCCACCGTATCCGCCACCTCCGCCGGACATGGATCCATAACTTCCGCCACCACCACTTCTACGGTTCCTCTTGGTGACGGAGGCGTTGATCACCACAGCAAACAGCAGCACTAAAAGTGCCTTTGGAAATACAAATAACAACAGCATATGAGAATCTGAATTCACGAGGAGTCCTTTGAATCACAGCCCTCAAACTACCCCTGAATAGGAACCTTGTCTTGTTAAAAAAAGTCAGCTTTGCCTGCTATCCTATCAGTGCCAAATGCCCCAAAACAAGAGTCGATGAAAGGAGGTTAGTGGCAATAACAGATAGCTACTTTTAGACACCGACAGTGACAGTAAGTAATCAAGGTTCTTTATCAAATTGTAACAGACGCAGGAAGGGTTAAGCAGGGAGGGGAGGCCAAAAAAACCATTGAAAGAAATGAACCATCAAAGAATTAGCCTTGAATTTCACTTGATCTTAGTAAGGCCACATTTAAGTACTTTAATAAGCAAACAATTCCTGCAGCTTCTTGTCAGGAAGTTTGATATGAAAAATAATAGGCTAATAAATATGAATTATAGGATTTTAAAATTTATGATAAAAACTCAATTCTGAAGGAGACAGAGGAGGACAAGTTTAACTAGCCAAAAAAAAAGGTGCTTTCAATAAATTTTAACTGCGCCTGAGTTGAGTGGTCAGTTATCAAACTGTCAATTAGAAGGTGACTATTGAAAGAGGCTAGTTTTAAAGATGAAGAAGACACAACTGCAGCCACGATGGATGGTGGTCACTCACCTTTAGCCAAAAAAAAAAAAAAAAAGGGAAGGGGGACTATCGAAAATTACGACACGCTTTAAAGTAGTATACATTAAAGGAAGCTCTGTTCGAACCATTTCTTAATATATAAGAATATCTATCACCCCGCGATATCAGTTATAATCAGTTCTTGGTTATGCAAAAAAAAAAAAAAAACAATTCCTAAAATTCCAACGGATACTTACCGATTTTGCTTGAAAGATCCTCATTTGAGACTTAGCTCAAGCAACAATTGAGAGAACGACTAGCTGTATCGAAAATTACAGCTCAAAATGGTGGTTCACTTAAAATGACTTATTAAGCCGTATCAAAATATGTAATAAAATGTATATTAAGTGAGAAGAGATGCTGAAGATGTTAACTCCAGAAAGGAGAGCTGGTGAATGATAATTTCTCCACAGTCGTGCTACCTTTTATACCAAATTTTAACCTAATTTATCTACCGTTTTAACCGCCTCCTCTCGAATCTCGCGATAACAAACGAGATTTTCAGATGGCCGAGATCCACTCACCTATATCTGGCTCATCCTTTCCTTCCACTTCTCTGACAGAAATTTAACACTACTAACTACTACTATATTAGTATACTAGTAGAGATTATTATTATTACTACGACAGCCACTATTAGCAAAATAATACGTTCAAAAACTACACTTGATTAAACAGCCAGTTTTTCAGGTTGCGCAATTGGTGTGGTTATGTTAATTACTCCACATTTACAATAGTTCATCCCAAAACAGAGGGGGGAAAGGACGGAAGAGGAGAAGGAGGAGGAGGAAGAAGAGAAGGGGGTCTACTTAACCCTCTTTAATGGTCACGCTTCCACCACTACCTATGACTAACAAGGTACACAACCCATAATTCATATCATCAGGTTTCTTTATTAATCCATCATTTCTTTATTAATCATTGTTTTTTGTAGGTGTTTTAGGGCCCTTCATCTACAAAGGTCATTAGAGCCCCGTCCACAGCATAGTTCTTATGCAGAGACTGCACAGACACTACACTAAGGCAAGGCGCAAAATGAGGCCGCAGGGTGACGCAGTGTGAAGCAGCCCTGCGAAATTCTGCTAGCAGGCAATCACTGTTACGTTGAAAGCCATTTTAGTTGACTCAAATTGCAAACCAGTATGTTGAAAAACTGCGATTCAATGTATGGTGATTGCCTGCTAGCAGAATTTCGCAGGGCTGCGTTACGCTGCGTCACCCTGCGGCCTCATTTTGCGCCTTGCCTAAGGCTCAGCGCAAAAATGAGACGCAGTCTCCGCAGGTGACGCGGGGTGACTCACTATAAATTTCTGTGGCTCACTGCCACAGACTGTTGCGCATGTTAAGTCGCAGGGTGACGTGACTCCGTGCCTGCACCACGTGACCCTGAGGAGCGCAGTGCCAATGCCGCAGTTTCCTGCGTGAAGCTGGCATGACAATAACAAAAAGAGGTGCGAAGCAGAGAAGTTCTCTACTTATTTGATGCAAGTATGGTGAAAAACTGCGCTTCAATGTGCGGTGATTGCCTGCTAGCAGAATTTCGCAGGGCTGCTACAATCTGCGTCACCCTTCGTCTCATTTTGCGCCTTGCCTAATGCGACGAGTTTTGGGTAGCAGCAGTACTCAGTTTTCTCAAGCGGCCACCCATGTCAGTACTACCTGGGGTCGCGCTGCTTAACTTCAGTGATCAGACGAGAACTGGTGTGTCCAACGCAATTCACCGCTCCATCAGGTGGAATTTGCAAAATCCCTCAGAAATAGCTTCAGTTACTACCGTGCCCTTTCACGACACAAGCAAGCACATATCGGCTATACATTTCATACTCATACCTAGCTCATATGGCACCTAATCCTCGCCCGTAGCAAAGGTAGAATGAGTTTGTCAAAATATTAGCTCTTTTTTTTTTTACAGTCGCAAATTCTTCAAGTTTCATTGTGTAACTTTTCAAGCGCTTGTCTTTAAATGAGATCAGCAACTTTACAAGACTAATCTCTTATCCTACTTACCGAAGAAGAAGAAAAGTTCGTATCATTAATTAACGATTTGTACAGAGTACAATAATATTTAACCGTATTGTATTACAATTAATACTCGAGGAAAGACACAAGTGCTACATCACGTATGAATTTCCTATCATTTTTTTGAAAAGTCATCCTCGCCTCCAACCTTTTTCTCGCCTATGGCATAGAAAACGCGGGTGAATTGTTGGACGGCTTTATTATGCAGCCGGGACAAATTCTCACACTGACTCCAGGGAACGAATTGTATGCCATGTACCCACCTTGGTGGTGTGCTCGATTACTGCGACAGTGGTTCTACGTTCCACTACTGGATTGAGGTGAATTGGCTTCTTTCGGGCAAGAGAAGCCCAGAGTGACCCCGTGTGATCCCGTGTGGCATACTATGCAACGCTGCGTCGGTAGAGTGCCCCAACGAACAGTAGACCGACGATAAATAAGCAAAGGGATTGCAGCTTCAAAATACAGTTCAATAGATCGTCCATGTGTCCAGCCAGAGAGACAAAGATGGGTACCCTGTCATAGGTGGGAAAAGGGTTGGTAGTTGCTTTTCTATACAAGGGGCCACGTAGAAAGAGTGGCCTCGGTTAGGCAGAGGTAGCGCGCTCAACTACAACGTCCAGGGTCGTGGTTTGGCTAGTTTTGCGGGAGAGAGAGAGAGAGAGAGAGAACTCCAGAGTGGCCCCTGGTAGTGTGTACCGTGTCACTAGCACGTAAAAGAACTCTTTCTACGTGCAATGAGCAGATCTACAAATTTTCAAGGTATAGGAGCTCACCTCCCCCCGTGCGGTATCGGTGGAGGAAAATTGCCCCAATAAAAAAAAATAGGCCGACGATAAATAAGCATAGGAGTTGCAGCGTTAGGTCGGCTGCCTAAAAATACGCACGTCTAATAAAAGGACACATGGAACCCTGACGTCGTTCGTACCACATAGGGCCACGACTTTAAATCTCACCAGACGAAAGGTGCACTTGGAACTTTCCACCCCTCACCCGAAGAAGCTCTGGATCGAACGTTCAGTCGTGAACTTCCGAGTCAAACATGATATCGCGGGACAACCAAGGGGGGCATCAGAATTCCGAACCTGTAATCATGCGGTCGAGACAACCTCGTTGCAAATTCAGGTGAGGAACATCAATGAAAAGGGACCAACGTTAACTGCAAGGTTATTACCTCTCGAAGCTTCCGTAGATTAACACGCAATAGTTAAAAGAATTACCATTTTGTGAAACTATTCAAGTACTGTTATGTTTGTTTTAGAGTTTAAAAAAAAGACTCGAGGAGTGACAACAACAACGTAGGTAGGTTGATAACATCTTACTATTACTGTCTCATTCATTCAGACAATAAAAGTTTGAACTGTAATTTATCAACATGACGTGACTAGATTTCCAAAGACATAAGAAAACGACATGAGGATGTCTTTTAAAGATTAAGAAAAGAGACAGAGATAGTAACTATCTTAATCTATAATAAAAGAAACATAAAATTAACGAAAGAGAAGATAAATTCCATTATTAACAATAGTGTTTGGAATCTTAACTATCGCCTTGCATCTCTTACTACGCCTTGATTTTCCCCGACTGTCTCGCTGTCTGGTTTCCCCGCCTCTGGCACCCACTTATTGCATTGCAACACAGGGTGCGCACTGGCAAACTGTTGCTTATTTACCGTCTGCCTATTTTCTTCGTAGGGCACTTTGTTTCCTCCACCATAGCAGTTGTTGTTTGTTGGTGTTTTTAGGGCTCTTCAACTACAAGGTCATTAGAGCCCCGTCCACTGCGTAGTTCTGATGCAGAGGCTGCACAGACACTACACTAATGCGACGAATTTTGGATACTAGCGGTACCCAGTTTTCCCAAGCAGCCACCCATGTCAGTACTAACGGGTTGAGTTGCTTAACTTCAGTGATCCGACGAGAACTGGTGCGTCCAACACAATTTGCCGCTCCCCACCGTAGCAGGGGGCGACTTCCTATGCCTGGGAAATTTTCTGATCTACAAGTATATTTCACTCTATACGTTCCATTGCCCAGAGACGGCGTGCTGGACCACTGCGTCAGGGACCCCAAGGTTCGATTCTACACCGCGGTGGTTTACCTTCCTTCGGCTAGCTAGAGAGAGTCTGAGAGTGAGAGAGCACCCTATGCGCCTTCAGTCTGATGGAAAACAAAGCCGTGGTCCCATGAAGTGTGTGCTACGTCACTTGCAAAGAAACGAACCCTTACTACACGAATGAACTATACTTGTCACCAGCACAAATACTTTTCCTTGTAGGGTAGTTCAGCAAAATATCCAGGTATAGGAGTTCGCCAAGTGCCCCAACGAATCAAACTAGGCCGATAATAAGCAAGCATAGGAGTTGCAGCAGTACGTTGGCAGTCAGGTTATCACAGGGTCGGATATTGCTCCCCCTCAGTGCCTCATTGCCCAATTACTCCCCCTTCAGTGCCTCAAAGGAGCGCATCTTTCAACTGATGGACGATTCAACTTTGCAATTGATGAGGCATTTTGGATTTGCTATTCCCATTTCTATACTTCCAGTCCAATCTGCAGTTGGCTAAACCACTGAAGATAGGACATTGTCTAAGGGGCAGTTGTACTAAGGGATTATGAATAATTAAAAATATTTGGGCGCACTTTTTTTTGAAGTGCTTCCTCCCCGATCCGCCTCTGGATCCGCCCTTTAGTTATCATATCGCCAGTGCCGGATTTGCCATTAGGTTAATCAGGCTGAAGCCCGGGGCCTCAACATTTGACGAGCTTCAAAATTTAAGAAAAGGGCCTCAAAAGGGCTTGAAAGGGGTCTCAAAATTGAAATAGCCTAGGGCCTCTCAATATCTAAATCCGGCACTGCATATCGCTAATGTGTCCCAATGGAACAAAAATGGTCACCCGACTCTGCCGTAGGTAGGAAAAGCGCTAGTGATGAGGACAAGTATATTCCGCTCCACGTAGAAAGGGATCCTTTAACGTGCAGTTGTGACACTGTACACACCACATGGTAGGCACCAGTATTGCTTCCCATCTTTGGTACTGTTGTCCAGGATCGAGTGTGCCACCATAGACTTATGACGTCAAGTACGCTAAATATTGAATCGAGACAAACGCTCCTCGTAAATTAGATTAAAAACTCAAATAAAATTTTAATTATTCGTCTTTTAAGAAGCTAAATATGTCAACGTACCTCATTTGCAAGTTTTGTTTCCAAAATATATGCCGTCGGCCATCAGCTGCGAATGGTGAAAGAAGGAAGAGGAAAACCAAGCATCCCTGACAGGTTAAAGTGTTTTTCTCTCATTTTTGTCTCAAAGACGAAAACTATTATAAATCAAAAAGAAAAATTAATACTATGTTAGATAGAAGACATAATTTTCTTTGTATGGTCGTGAGTAAACAACAGTTTAGAAATTATGAGTTTCGTGTCAATAAAATATGAAAAGGGTGACAGCACGAAAGTAATGAGAAAGGACAACGACAACATGGTCAACAACAGACAAGTAAGGAATGTCTCGAAATTCCTACTTAGCACACCTGGAAAAATATCACACTTGTTTCATGCATATAAAATTGTCTATCAGGCATACTTGAAAAATATTTCATTTAAAACAAGTCGCGAAAATGTAAATATATTTTTTTGCAAAATATTAAGTCAACTCGCTTCCAAATAAACAACACACCGGAAGTTGATCTTTTCTCTACTGTTTACTAAGGAAGAAATATCATGACATAAGCGCAATGCTCGGTCTGCGTCTGGGTGGATCAGTTACAGAGTACTTGACTTCGTGAGTCCATAGTTGGAGGATTGATTCTGGTCGAGACAGATGGATTCATTCTGGTAGGAGGGAAGTAAAGCCTTTGGGCCCATGTGGTGTATGATATCATTTGGACGTACTGATTGATTGATTTGTTGGTGTTTTAGGGCCCTTCAACTACAATGATCATTAGAACCCCGTCCACTGCGTAGTTCTAATGTAGAATCTGCACAGATACTAAGCTGTTAGGACGATTTTGGGTACTAGCAGCACCCATGCTAGTACTAGCTGGGATTGCGTTGCTTAACTGCTTAACGCAAAACAGCCGTTCCAAGGTCGTTCCCGGGACAAATGGGTTCTCTATCTTGCCAAAGGCGGGAACAAGACTTTGGTTAATGAAACCAACGCTTTTAATACAACAACAGTGCTAAAAAAGCTATATTATCACGAAGTTTTCAACTTGTGACTTGTTTTTTGTTTTGATGCAGAGAAATAATTATGGCACCAAAAAGAGATTCTCTTCAACGCACCACTAAAAACAATCTTTTATTCAAGTAGCGAATTTAAATTTATTTTTTTAAATTACCTTAGAGAGAGAGAGATGGGAATAGTTCCCCCTCTCAAACTTGCTCTCCCTTCTTGTACTCTACTGACTTTGAACTAATTCATTTTAAAAATCACAAACTTGTATATTGGCCTCATAAAAATGTTAAAATCGCCATGTTTTAAAGTTAAAAAATGGACCAACAGTTTGTCGTATTTATTTCACTTTTCAAAATACAAATTATCACAAAAAAAACCCGTTTAGAAAATCGGTGTAATAACAACAATTGCCCTTTGTAGTTAAAATAATCCTCTAATAGTCTAATTCATCACTTTCTCGCCCTTCCCCATAAAAGCTGACTTAGCGTCCACTCGGTAAGCAGGTGAACTCAGTTCAATTCCCGATTATTGAGACGGTGTTGGCGTCCATGATGTTCTCATCAATGTGAAGTTCAGGGAGTTAGTGGGCCCTTATACATTTTGATCCGAAAGCCCGGTCACAATCGCAATTGTGAACGCAATTATTGAAATGTCTCAAAAAAACACTGGACAGAATTTAGCAAAATTTGATAACAATTTATGCCCTACAAGGGATCACGTCAATTTGGCGCATGACAATTTGGCGTAGTCAATTTGGCGTACATACACATTCGGCGTATGACAATTTGGCGTACGGAAAATTTGGTGTACATACAAATTTGGCGTACATACCGATCTCTTGGGTGCACACATTTGTTCAAAATTGCAACTGTCAGGGGGGGTTAAGCTAAACCTCACATATTATGCAAATATAAGTTTATATGTGCGTGGGAAGGGTTGCAACCCCAAAAACCCCATCCTAGATCCACGCGTGGGCATAACAGTCATTGCAACGGTCCCGTATAACACAGTTGGGTTTGTTTGTGTTTTAGGGCCCATCGACTTCAAAGGTCATTAGGGCCCTATAACACAGTTATGGTAGGCATTCATTGTTCGATTACCTTGCAATGACTGTTGAAATATGTTGTTATGACCGTTGCAATTTTGAACAAATTTGGGCACCCAAGAGATCGGTATGTACGCCAAATTGTCATGCACCAAATTGACGTAGACCCGCCCTACAAGGGGGGAAATACCATTTCAAAATCATGAGTAATTCACATGAGAGGACTGTTCAAAACTAACATTTCAAAGTGGTGGCGAAAATGAGGCTAAGGGGGAGGGGGTTATGTCACCTCTAACAGAATACAGGGAATTATCATAATGTTTGTGAGACAGTTGATAAGTCCCTGAGGCAGCTGCAGCACCAACTCCTGCCCCAAAACAGTTCTTAGTCTCTGGATGGTTCTGGAAGGTGATTGGCGAATACAATTGACCCCCCCCCCCAAGTGCGTCCCAAACATGTCCAATAGGATTAAAAGCAGCTCCTAACCCTTTTCCCGCCTATGGCAGGGTCGGGTACCCATCTTGTCCCTCTGAATGGACACAAGGGCGATATATTGGTCATAGTTTTTTCTGCAGCCAGTTGCCGGCCAAAGCTGCACCCCTACGCTTATTTATCGTCGGTCTAGTGTTCGTTGGGGAATGCTACCGACGCCAGGGGGTGACCTCCTACACCTGGAAACTTTTGCCTCATCTACCCGTTGCATAGTAGAGAGGGTTCCTAAACATGTCCAATAGGATTCAGGTCTGGATATTGGCTGGTCAACCATTGGGGTCCTATGTGGACGAGCACTATCATCCATAAAAAGGAATTGAGAGCCAACTGCACCGTAAAAGTTGCATATAAAGATCAAGATCTCTCTATATTCATGAGCAATCAGGTTGTTGTTGTTTGTTGGTGTTTTAGGGCCCTTCAACTACAAGGTCATTAGAGCCCCGATGAGCAATCAGGGAACCTGTGTCAGACACGTGTGCACCCATCCAACTTGATGCCTGCTCACACCATGAAACCTCCACTACGATCTCGTTCCCTGATGTTGGAGGAGGTGACAGCGGTGTGACTTTCTAACGTCAATGGTGAAAAAGTGCCCCAAGGAATCAAAATAGGCCGACTTTAAATAAGCAGTTCAATTCTCCAGGTTATTAACACGCCTCTATAATCCAAAATAAAAGGTAGTGGATCCCTCCATGCCCGAACAAATGATAAGTTGTGTGTCAGATAAGCGGTGTAATAAACTCCAGCAGGATACTTGGTGGGGAGGGGAGAGGGCCAATGGGAAAGGGTACAGACAGCAAGCTGCATATTATGCCAGTGCTAATTGATATGCATATCAGGATAGCACCCTACTTCGATCTAACGCAGATCTGACTTAAGATCACTTGTTGCATTTTAATTTCAAGGTATTTGAACTAAAAGAGTTAATGCAGGGTGGATAAAAAATACTGATGCAAATGGAGAATTGATTAAAGAGCTGAACTTTGATCCTCACATTCTTCATATTTGCATGGTGTTCACTTCTTAAAAACATCTTAGGCCTATGCGGAAGACAACCAGCCAACATAACAACAATAAAAAATACATTCTCAGAGCTCTGAAGAAGGAACGAGCTCGTAAAGTGCGAAAATAACTCAACCGATACTTTTTTTGTTGCATCAGGTAGTTTACGACTTCCAAATAGTTAATACAACAATGTTGTTGAACTATTCCACAAACTACATTAGCAATAATTAGAAGCGATGGATTTTAAAAATTCGCATACGCAAAAAAAAAGTAAAACTGCATAAAGCTGTATAAATCATGTCAGATTTTACCCGCTTCTGCTATTTAGGACATAAAAACATCGCCAGTCCTTTGCGTCAGCAATACGCCTCGGTAGCTCACGTGCTTGATTATTATATTCCTGACTACAGGTTCGATCCTAACTGAAGCTGTCTGTTAGACTTCCTGAGTCTATGGCTGCAGATTCGATCCTGGCAGAGGGAGATTGGCTCTATGGAACGAAAAGAAAAGAGACCCCAAAGGGGGGAAGCCTGCCATCAGATAATAAGTGAAGCTGTGCACCTGTTTGGTATGTACAAAGTCACATGCAGAGACGACAAACCGATTAGTTTTCTCCTCCTGAATTGTCCTAATCCGAAAAGCGGGTGCTACCCCAACAGGAATTCGCTACGTTAACGAAGAAGATTAAATCATTCATAAAGAAGAGTGTTCAAAATCAAAACCACAACAACATTAGAAACGTTTCATTAACTTCCATCGAGGCTCATTTAAGAATGGAGGGAGCAAATGTAAATAAAATGAAAATCAGCCAACCTTGATGTTAAAACTGTCAATTACTGTAGTGATGTCTTTTGAAGGGCAGGGGGAGCGGCGAATTGCGTTGGACACACCAAATGATCACTGAAGTTAAGCAGCCCAACCCCAGCTAGTACTAACATGTGTGGCCGTTTGGGAAAACTGGGTACTGCTAATACCCAAAAATCGTCGCATTAGTGTAGTGTCTGTGCAGTCTCTGCATAATAACTATACTGTGGACGGGGCTCTCATGACCTTGTGGTTGAAGGGCCGTAAAACACCAACAAACAACAACAACTTGAAGGGCATCAGAGAAGGGCGAGCCATACAATACGTTAAAACACATTTTATTACAGAAATAACACTAAAATCACAAAAAGCCAAGACTGGTTATTAATCAGTAACTAACCGCTTGCTTACAAAGACCGGGGAGAAATTGAAGGGTAGGCTGGTGATTAGGCTGGCTATGTTATAAGGATTGCAGTGTTGGGCAGTGAGGAAGAGCCACGAAAATAGAATTTAAGTAGCCGAGATGCGAATGCTGCGGTATATGAGTGGGGTATCGAGAGCAGATAGAATTGGGGATGAGTATGTTAGGGGTAGCTTGGGGTGGTGGACATCACGGAAAGATAAGAGCGGATAGACTGAGGATTGAGGTGATATGGGCGTGTGGTGAGGAAAGGAGGAGATGGAGCAGGTTAGGTCATTACAATGATGCACTGGGCGATGCACTGAAAGCACTAGGGGCTGAGGAACACCAAAGCTGACGTGGGAGCATGTTGCACGAAGGGATACATTAGTGGGGACCTGTTGGGAGATAGACTGGAGTGGAGGGTTAGAATCCACAGACCGGACCTTGCCACAGGTAGGATAAGGGTATGATGATAATGAATCCTAAACGGGAAGGTTTTGCTCAATGGTTTAGAGAGAAGCTCTCAATGAGCTGTCAGTCGGATGGTCCTGTGTGGTGTGTAGATGCCGTATGAACGTCACAGAGTAAAATATACGTGTAATTCGGCATAATTACAAAATTTAGAGGCCCACCTACCCTGGCGCCGGTGGAGGATACCTGTCTCAACGCAATAGCAAATAAGCATAGTCCTATCTGTCCCAAAGGTCCGCTACCCTGCCATTGAAGAGAAAAGGGCTAGTGATAGTCAGTGGCGTCGCTAGGGTTGGCGTCACCCGGTGTGGTGACCCCATGGCGTCCCCCCTCTCTCCCGAAAAAAGCCGCTTCTTCTGCTTTGGTGCACCCCATTTCTCATGGTGACCCCCTAGTGATGCCACTGGTGATAGTCGTAGAAGGGATGTTTAACGCATATCCGGCAATAAACCTGACGCGGCGCTTTATTTCTTATCTGGGACGAAAAACGCACTTAGGTATCCCTACCAGTGATAGCTAGGATAGAACCTGCGATCGTGAGTTCAAGTCAAGAACGTTACCAATGAGGTTGCGATTGATTTTTTGCTTCGTTGGTGTTTTAGGGCCCTTCAACTACAAAGGTCATTAGAGCCCCGTTCACTGCATAGTTCTAATGCAGAATTTCCGCAGACACTACGCAGTTACGATGATGCAGTTGCCAATGTTCCCAAACGGCTACCCATGCTAGTACTATCTAGGATTGCGTTGCTTAACTTCAATGATCAAACGAGAACTGGTGTGTCCAATGCAATACTGCCGCTCCCAGGTTCCGATTGAGAGGTTAAGAGGCAGGTACTGGAGGGTAAGAGAGAAGCCGTGTGATATGAAGTTGCAAATCAAAACAATATGAATAGCATTATACAAATACGTTTTTTTCTTAATTTAATGTGTGACCGGAATTTCACGATTCTCATTACAGACATTACATTTATCCTAATTTATCGCCATATTATTAAAAAAAATCGTGTATTAATAAAATTCCTAAAAGGTACAATAAAGAAATCGGTTATATTTTAAATATCTGTTTGTTAGATCGCATATTAGAGCATGAAGGATTCATATTTGAGAAAAAAATGATATAGGGCGGTCCTCAGGGCTTTTGACTCACCATCCTTTCATTTATTTTTGAAAAAATAAATAACTTAACCTACGTTCAGATCTTAGAGAATATTGAGGTATGAAAGGGTCGAACTTTAAAAAAAATGGTACTCCACTTCCTTAGTTACATCAATCAAACACATTAAGATTGATATCTTGAATATCCCCCCCCCCCCCCCGCCTCCCCAAATAATGTACAATTTTTGGTAAATCAAATATTGTCTCAGTTGATAATCAAATTTAAAAGTGAATACATTCTTTAAGATATTTTCCCCCTGTAGTTATGAACCATATAAAATTAAGCCCAAATATTGTCGGGTGTCCAATGGAGCGAGTGAAACGCGTGGCGCAGTGCAGAAGTCAATAGAGAAAGGGTTAATTTAACGATGAAGATAACTGTTTTATACACCCACCTTATAAAAAAACGCACTCTATTGTCTGCAAATAACATTTCTACCGTTTTTTTTCCCAAATCAAAATGTCTGAAGGATGACTTAGCAAAAGTAATTCATATTTAGAAAAACCAAGTGTCACTTTTTTCTCTCCCTCTCAAACAAAATATAAAAAGTAGGTCTGTCATTTAAAAAAAAGTGTAACAGGGCGATGAGAACAGGTAACACACCCATACAATGGTTTTTTGTTTGTTTCATTGGTGTTTAAGGGCTCTTCAACTACAAAGGCCATTAGAGCCCAGTCCACTGTTCCAATGCAGTCGGCACAGGCAGACGATTTTTGGGCATTAGCAGTACCCAGTGTTCCCAAGCGATCACCCATACTAGCACAAGCTGGGGTTGCGTTGCTTAACTTGTGATCAGACGACAACTGTCCAACGCGATACAGCCGCTCCCCATGCAATGGTCACCGAATTATTACAATAGCAAACATGTGTTATAGATTCCCAATCCCAATTGTGGGTTCCATGGGCCGAGTTCGATGTTAGCCGAGACAAGAGATTTCTATCGGGCTGGGAGGGATAATAATCAGGAAGGAACCTCAAACAATGAAGGTAGAGCCGTGGTCCCATGGGACGTGTGTGATTTCACTCCCCGATGTACAGGAGCATTCACTGGTTTAAAATTTAAAAGGTGGATCGGGGGGGGGGGGGGCACTTCAAAAAATGTGCGCCCCAAATATTTTTAAATAGTCAGAACCCCTTAGAATAAATCTAGCTAGCAATTGCAATAGGCGAAGAAGGCGGCAACTGGGTTTGGGGCGCAAAATGTTTAAGTTTTTTTGTCATTATTGGGTTACGGGCAAGCGAAAGTTAGACACTTGCCACAAGCGCTCCATACCCCCGTTACGGCACTGGTCCTATCTTCAGTGGTGTACTCAACTGCAGATTGGACTGGCAGCAGGACCGGCGCGAGGCAAGTTCAGCACGTTCGCGGAACCCGGCCCCGCGTTTACTAAGGCTTCGTTCCTTATGAAAATGTAAACTGTTTTTCCCTACAAAACCAACTCCAAAGCAACTCCTAACCGTTTTCCCGCCTATGGCATGGTCGGGTTGAATCGTGCAACAGTTGAAATATGGACCCCATTGAGGCACTGCGGGGAGAGCAAGTACTGCATTGCTTCCCTCCTGGATCCGCCCCTGCCTTTAGTGGGTAAATGTCCTCATTCAGTACGTCAAATAACCACGCAAATCAAATCAAAATGGGTTGGACAGTCCATACAGTTGGAAATTTTCATTTCCACTTCCGCTCGATCTTGCAACCTGGGACGCAGAAGTCCAGCATGCCACCGAGGCAGGGGTCTACACAAGATACATCAAAAAAAGCAACTACATGTACTAACCCTTTTCCTGCCTATGTCATGGTTGGGTACCAATTTTCGTCCCTCTGGGTCACTGGGTCACTGGCGCAACCGGTTGCCGACTCAAGCTGTAACCCCTATTCTTATTTATCGTCGGCCTACTGTTCGTGGGGGCTCTTCACCGACGTCACGGGGGAGACGAGCTCCTATACCTCAATATTTTGCATAGTGGAGACGACGGGGGCTTTACTTCCTAACAACGGCATGCTCACTCAGGTCCTCTCCCTCTCGCCCTATAAAGCTAACCCACCTCGATCTTGTATCGATCCTGGAACCAGGGACACAGTAGTCGAGTACAATCCCTCTGCGCCACCTCAGGTGAGTCTATACGAGACATAACATCATCCTCCTATCCTTATCCCGCCTGTGGTAGGGTCGGGTCTGCGGGTTCTAGCCCTCCACTCCCGCCTATCTCCCACCAAGTCCCCGTCCACCCCACACACTATCATATCCTTACGAACAACCGCCCCCGTCTGCTTTATCTTCCCGTGCCTTGGGTGGCACCAAACACCTGCATTCCTGTAATGGGCCTAACGAGCTCCTCCTCTCCTCTTCTCTTTACATATACCAGATACTGTACATAAATAAATGAAATTTTCCTGGCAATCCCTTTCAAATCAAGTTCATCACACCGTAATGAAGCATCGTCTGAAAATATTTGGGTTCACCAAACTTGGGTGAAGGAGGACAAAGAGGGAATTGTAACAGTACTGAATCAAGGATGATGGAGTATATCGTCCTATGCAACAACCTCACAAAATACGTGAAGAAAAATTTAAATTACTATAACAAATACGTAGGAGAAAAAGGATTAAAAACAATTATTTCAGCTTTTGTCAGGTGAATGTGGGAAGAGGGCAATAATTACACGTCAATATCTTAACACACTTCACGAAGAGGAAGAAAAACTTTTTTTTTCAGGATTGCCATGAGTTCTTTTATAAACATATTCAATGGGAGACTATCATTTTGAAATATTTACCATCAAGAGAATATGCGTGTTGTTCCAGTAAGAAAGGGTTGAAAGGTCTACGACGAAAAAAAAAAACAGAGGAAGGATGAGAGCAACCACAAATTTGCAAAGTAATCATAACCTACTGCTTTCAGCCACTCCATTCAAGTCGATCATCATTTCAGTTTATTCTCATTGACTCAACCCTTTAGCTGAAATTTCAAAGAAGAAGAAGAAAAATCATTTCTTGCATAGAAATATTTAACTGCACAATAACTCGGAAGGTAGGTGTACATTTCCGGAATGATGTTACCTGTACTCTACTAAAATATTACAATTTTTTATGACGTCCTTAATGACACTTCATGAAATCTGACTGCCAAAAAAGATGAATAAAAAAAACATAAAGAGTTAGAGAGCTAAATAACTAAAACGTACATTGAGTTTGCAAATAAGAAAAAAAACGTCGAAGAGGATGATAGAAAAGTAGAGGTGTAGAACAAGAGGTCCTCGTCCCAATCTCGAATGAAGAGGATGGTCCCGTTACAAGATACCCGACACCACCAAAAAAAAAAAAGACGTCAGAAATTCAATATTGCGAAGGGGTTGCAATTTTACGATGTACATCTTGGCTCGAATTGTTTTTACAGCAGAAAATTATAGACTGTGTGGTCTTTTAACTTCACCAATGAAAAAAATTAATAATAATACACAAAACATAAATACTAATTAATAATTAAAACAAAAATTAAAGTGCTAATGAACTCCAATTTCAAAAATTTTAATTTGAAAAGTAAAAAACATTGAGTTATGAAAAACAACACTAGAAACTGCTCGGCCAATTTTAGTTAAGCATAAAAATAAATGTTACCTAGGAGTATAATTTTGAAAATGCCAAATATTAAAATGGTATCTTCTCCTCACATTTAATATATTTTTTCTACCATTACAAATTAAAGCCCAAATATGCCACACTTCATCTTGCAGAAACACAAAGCTAATGGAGGGACCAAATCCACACTCCGGAGCAACGTCCTGAATAAACACTAGAGCAGAACTTCAAAGTGAAAACATTCCTTTCCTGGGATAGCAGGTCGGTCCTTCAAACAGGATGCCACTTTCAAGCAAAAAAAAAAGTTTTTAAAAAAAAACTCCATTGGGCTGCCTGCAGGTTCGATCCTCGAGACCAACGAGGGAAGCTCAAAGCGTTTTCAGGGAGCGGCAAACTGCGTTGGACACATCAGTTCTCGTCTCATCACTGAAGTTAAGCAACGCAACCCCAGCTAGTACTGACATGGGTGGCCGCTTGGGAAAACTGGGTACCGCTAGTATCCAAAAATCGTCGTATTAGTGTAGTGTCTGTGCAGTCTTTGCATCAGAACTACACAGTGGACGGGGCTCTAATGACCTTGTAGTTGAAGGGCCCTAAAACACCAACAAACAAATCAAAACGTAGGCCCTATCTTCCTTCTCGGATGGGAAATAAAGCGGCCAGCGATTAGTACAATTTCACCCCGTTCTGTATGCCGGTCACAACCTCCCTGTAAAAGAAACTGCCCGGAAAAAAGAAGTTAATTCGCAAACTGCCGCTCCACCCGACCGTGCCATAGGTGGAATAAGGGTATGAATTTGTATAAATTTGACATATCTTTTACTAAATATTCAGAGAAACTGCAACATTTGAATACAGAATGAGCCCGTGAGAATATGACTTGTAAAAATGGCCCATACCTGAAATGAGTTTGACATCCCTGGTTAAGAGGAAGACAAGAAGCAGCCCCAACACCCAGGAACATTAGAGCGGCAAACTGCGTTGGACACATCAGTTCTCGTCTGATCACTGAAGTTAAGCAACGCAATCCCAGTTAGTACTGACATGGGTAGCCGCTTGGGAAAACTGGGTACCGCTACTATCCAAAAATCGTCGCATTAGTGTATTATCTATGCAGTCGCTGCATAAGAACTACACTGTGGACGGGGCTCTAATGACCTTGTAGTTGAAGGGCCCTAGAACACCAACAAACAAACCAGGAACATTGCCTGATTTACACGTTGAGCGAGGTTTCGTCTCCGAAAGGATATAACAGTGTGTTGGGTGGATGAGAACCAAATAAGAAATAGGCGAATGAGTCAAGGACCAGGTGCCGCAGACGCGGCCCTGCAGTGCAATAATGACATCGTATACATCCCAGACGGAAACAGGGCTGTACTTCCAAAGAGACGGAAGCTTCCAGTTCGAAAGCGACATAATTTAAAATGTATCATCGTAGTTATTGGGCGAAAACGTGTTGTTAGCCCCACCCTGCCTAAATAACAACACGGCGATGTGAAGGCTGTCGTTTTGAGAAGAAAGCGTGTTATGTATGCGACAGTATATTACACTGAAAACAATACCACTGTCAGTCATCGGTTACTTGAACGTCACCAAAGGTCAATGGCAAAAGCATAATAATAAATATATTTAACCCTTTAACGAAGAGTATTTCACCTACAAGAAGTCATGTGCAGTTGGAAGCCCATGTGAATAGAATTCAGCAATGTCACTAGTAACTTCCGTAATAAAAACAACAACAAAGGAAATGTTATAACTTAACAATAATCGGCTACAATCGCTGATTTATTAAAAAAAACTGTATAACGACAACCTAACGGGAGTGTGACGTCATTTAGGCGGTCATCGTTAAAAGGAAGACCAGAGAAAGAAACAAAGGCACTCTGAATTAGGTCAAGATAATTAACCAAAGAGCAACAGAAATGGAGTTCGTTGTCATTTTCTAGACATGTTCAATCTTTTCATTTTACCATTCTTTTACTGAACATGCACATTTTTTTTTTGGCCAATCTGAAGAATCGTCTTCATCTTCTTTTTTTTCCTAACACTTTATTTTCTCATGAAACAAACATCAGGATATAATTGAAAAGAAAAGGGAATTCATAATGATGATGATGATGTCTGTGGCCGCTCAGAATTCCTTCACCAAATGTGGGACAAGTGAATGGCATCAGAAACAAGAGACCAAACGTCTCTCTTACCGGTACAGTCTCTCATTATTTACCCTCCCATATTGTTTATCCAAAATACGATAAAGGCTTCCGGCTGTTTTTTTCCCAAACCAATAAAGGCCTGAGGGAGAAGACAAACAAGGAATTCAAATTATTACTACTTTCCTGGCAATCACTATCAGAGTATAGAATTCAACTGCAGACGTCAGAGATGCAATTTTAAAAATTAATGCTTAACAATTGTCGAACTCTGTATGACCTGCTCGCCAAAAATCCTTTCTACACATAATAATGGGCCACTCCCCCAGGTACAAATTGCTAAAGTACAGTGGTACCCCACTTAACGAACACCTCGTATAACGAATGTTCCCTATAACGAACACCGTCAAGAAAGCGCGGGAGTATCGCATAACGAACGCTTGTTCAATATGTTAAGTGAACTGAGAACTGAATAGGATGCAGTGCCAGATTTACCTGTAGGCTAAAGTCTAGAGCAGCGATTCTCAACCACTGTGCCGCGAGATTCACGAGAGTGTGCCGCGAGGTCGGGTACCCATCTTGTCCCTCTGACTGGACACAAGGGCGATATAATGGGCAGTGTTTTCCCACCGCCGGTTGCCAACCAAAGCTGCAACTCCTATGCTATTTATCGTCTTTCTACTGTTCATTGGGACACCGAAGACAGGGGGCGAGCTCCTGCACCTGGAAATTTTGGTCCACTACCCGTTCCATAAAAGAGAGGGTTCTTCCACTTGCGGATGCCATCGTAAACCACACGGGGCCTCGGTTTTACTTTTCACCTGAAAGAAGGTGCACTCAGGGCTTCTCTCTCGCCCGAAAAAGCCAACCTACCTCGGTCCAGTTGAACCAAAAATGACTGACCCAGTTACTGAGCGCCACCGAGGCAAGTTTTTGCATAGGGTTAGGTTACAATTTATATATTTTCTTTGGCGTTTGTGTGCCCCGAAATTTGTCGTTGTTAGTGTGCCGCCAAATTTTGAAATTAGTAAAAGTGTACCGTGGCGAAAAAAAGGTTGAGAATCGCTGACCTCAACATTTAGAGGACTTCAAAACAAAGAAAAGGGCTTGAAAATGACCTCAAAATTGAATTAGCCTAGGGCCATTCAATATTTAAATCCGGCACTGATGGGATGTCCAAGATTGAAGTAACCATAGAGGTATTAAACCAATGAGTCATTCCATGAAGCTCTGGGAGATGTCGTAATAAACTGTCGCCTCTGGGATAGAACGAGTATCCATGGAAATCAGTTTGGGCTCATGCTAGGTAGGTCCACAATGGAACCAACTTTCATTCTGAGGCAGATAATAGAAAAGTATAGGGCAGCAAAGAAAGATCTCCATCCCATCTTTATCGTCTTGGAGAAGGCTTATGACAGTGTTCCACGACAGGTAGTTTGGGAGGTATTATGCAAAGGAGGATAGAAGGGTTTATTCGAATAGTTTAGGATATGTACAGTATGATGGTTCCATTCCACAGCCAGGGTAAGGACACCTTGGGGAAATACAGGGGGCTTCCCAGTGAAGGTTGAGGTGCACCAAGGTTCAGCACTAAGTCCATACCTGTTCATCCTGGTTATGGACGAGCTGCTGACAGGAGTAGGAGAATGGATCTCCTTCACTTATGAGAAAAGTGATGACATAAATAAGCCACTGAAATTCGACCCTGGCGCCAATAGAATTTGGCAACATTCTACAGCACACAATAGTCTAATGTTACAACTGTTCAGATTCTATCACCTCGAAAATTTTGAAGGGCCCTAACAAAAAAAACAGCCTTTACATAACAAGGTCCTGCACATCATACATCATTTTACAACAGCCACGTCTTCCGATGCGAATGCGGTAGTCACAAATAAAATCATAAACCACATCAACTGTCGTGAATAAATAACGTCACATTTCTTTCTTGAAGTAATGCTATTATCATAAAATTTATAAGCGATCATCTTGGCAGTAAGTATGCGTTTTAATTTTTATTGCCGGTTTTCTTTAAAAAAAATAATATAATTTTAACCCTGAGCACAATTTTGAGTATTCTGTCACGCTGAGCGCTTATTATTTTATGTCCCATCTTAAAAGAAGAAAACTTAGAGAACCACATTTCATTTTGTCGTGCCGAAAAATACGCATTATTTATATATATATATAAACAATGTATAAACCCCTTAATTAAAAAATATGCGTCATTACATGAATAGGTAGGGTAGACGACAAATGTCAGTCTAAGAATTTGGTTCACCTCTTTCTCCATTGTACGGTCACGTAAACAACCTCACCACCAGGGGCGGATCAGGGGGGAACACTTCAATAAAGTGCGCCCCAAATATTTCTAAATATTCAGAATCCCTTAGTATAATTCTAGCTACCAGTTACAATAGGTCCTATACTGCCCCTTCGACAATGTCCCAACTTCAGTGATTTAGCCAACTGCAGATTGGACTGGCAGTATAAAATGGGGATAGCAATACAAAAATGCCTCGTTAGTTGCAAAGTTGAATCATGCACCAGTTGAAATATGCGCCCCATTGAGACACTGAGAGGGGAACAATTGCTGCATTGCTCCCCCTCCCCCCTGGATCAGCCCCTGCACACCACTACGCTCTGTCCACTTATTCGTTAATATTCCAAAATCTTTTCGGATTCACTAGTTAACTGAGAGAAAATGGGGAAGGAAGAGAGAGCGCAAAGACAGGTGAGAGGGAGAGGAGAGAAAGTTTGAGAGGAGTACAGCGAGGAGAGGAGGGAAAATGAAAAGAGAGAGGAAGAGAGCAGGTAGACAGGATTAGAGAGAGGGAAAAGAGAGAGGAGGGAGAGGAGAGAAGGGATTGACCTTACGAACCTCGAGCACAGCGATCAAGTAAGTCATTTTAATTACCGATATGGGTCTGTCACTAGGAGTTGAACTCAAGTTACCTCTACGTCGTACGAGAGCCCAACCAAGTAATTGCTTTATCAGTCTGAAATTCTGTTCAACACAGCTTCGGGGTGGAGAAGGGCGGCCTGAAATACATTTACGGTGACCTACAATGGTTACGACTACTCAATTAAACCTCATTTGGCACTACAGTATATAGAAATTATACTACACTACAAAACTAAACAAACTTTTTATAAACCCGTAGAATAGATTTTAGATAATGAAAGAAGAGCTGTACTTAGAAGGGTTAAGAAATACAAAACACGTTTGATTTTATAGTTGACGAATTGTTTCATGGAGGGAGTTTTTTTCCCCTTGTATTATCTGATGGCACAATATTAAACATACCGTTTCAACCATAGTTCAGATAAGTGCTATAAAAGAAAAAGCAATAATAATTATTATTGTTGAATGAATAATAACGCTAGATAAGTAGTTCACGACTGAATCAAACACAAATAAGAGTGCAGGAGAAGCTATGACAAGAAAAATCAAAGAATGATTTCATCAATTTTAATTTGGCGAGCGCTATTTACAATAAAATAACTACAGTCTTAGATGTCGCATTGTGTATATGCATATACTTTCTGAATAAGATATAATTCCTCGAATCCCTCGAGTAACTCTTAATATCGGCTTGGAGTTCTGCCTGAAATACTCAATAGTTTTTTTTTAAATTGCTGTGTCATTGACAAATAAAAATACAAAAAAAGATGCTAAGGACATAACAGAAACACTAAATGAAATAAAAACACCTCAGAGTCTTGTCAAACCAACAACACACCCATCTTCATAATTGATACCTATAGCTACAGGCTTAAAGTGTGGCCGGCCATTATTAACATTAACACAGTTTGAAATAAAGAAGCAGTCTTTTCTCTCTCTCTCCCTCTCTGCACCATCTTTAAAGACAACTCCCCCACAAACAACCACTTAAATGCCAGGATATGCAAATAAGATAGCTTGTTGCATACTGAATAACAATACTCTGCATTAACCTCCATATCTTCCTCCCAACAACTCCTGCTCATCTTCCTTATACAATATCATCGGTTTGACAACTATAGTCCAAAAATTACATAGCAAAACGAGTTGGCAAGAAGAATATTGTTCTCTTATATAGGCCTTCATAAGGACACTAAAAATCCTACCATATGTAGACAAGGTTATTGAACTTCAAATATAATTTTTCATATGTACTGTACAATCTACACAGTGCACATACACACTCAACATTCCAGTCTTGATGTTTTTGTTTAGTTTGCACATATCCAAAAAAATTAACTAACCCATACTAGAACTGAGTATATTATACTACACATATATCTGCATTAAAATACCAAATTTTTATAAATGTCATATAGGAAGAACTAAAGAGGTGGTGGCACCGTTGCTAATGAATACGATAATCGCTTTATTTTTTTAATCGTGTTAATACTATTAGTTAGAGCTGCCAAAATTTTAGATTAGGCAGTTGTATATAACAACTATCGCACTCAACGAATACTATTATATATGTAGGTTTACGACTTTCTTTTTTAATACCCTGCCATAATGAACAAAATGAAAACCAACTCGTACACCACAATGGATCAAACAAATTCCTTATTCTTAACTGATTGGTACTATTTTCACTTCCGAATTCGTTAAAACAACATTTTCATTAATTTCATTCCGTTACACAAACGGGTTCTTTTTTGGGGAGGGTTTGGTCTTACTCCAACTAATTATGGAAGATTTTTTTTTGGTTAGTCACGTTCAAATATAACAGGATTCCTAGGCCAGTAAACGTCATTTCGACATCTACTTGTTGTACAAGGAAATGATCATTTTTCTATAAGGAAATCACTTTAGTCTCCTAGTACTTTAAAATTTATATGTTAAAGGTTACGTCCGGCGAAATTCATGAGTTGCTCAAGTTACAAAATGCTTAAATCAACTCTTTAGCTGTAAAAAAGGCATATAACTGCACCTGTTTTGAATACATATTATTTATTTAACTCACGTAGTGTATGGGAAGGTACCAACGATCACGGGGTCGATGAGAGCTAAAGGGCCGTTAGGGGGTCGGTGAGTATAAAATTGATCTGAAGGCGATTTTTAGAAATTTTAATATTCAACATAAAATAGCACTCACCAATAATTGTTGTTATCAATATATGCCATACTTCTTCTTTGATATCTTTCAATTAACAACCGAGGCTCAAACCCTTTTCAATAAATATATTTAAAAAATATTTAATGTCATATTTTTACAATGGAGGCATCTGAATTCTTGCAGCATCCAGCTGCACCCTCAAAGGAGGGAGTGGCTACCACCACTGCTATAGCCCTTGTATATTCCGGTAAAGATCAAAGGGCTCTAATGTTAGGGCTCGGACAACTGTCTATATTAAACAACCTTCCAACACCAATCTCTGTTCGTCATCAGTTCAGATTTGTCTCTCCTCTGCCTCAGTTTCAAAATCTTGGACACCATGTGAAACTTGATGATCACTGTATTTTCTGATAAACCCTTACTTAACACACAATAACCTATCCAGTTATGAATGAAAATCGTTAACATGTTATGGGAACTAACCTAACCCCTCCTCCACCCTTCAATTATGGCTCATATTCATTTTTTAAATAGATGCTATTATGCAAAACAGGTTGGGAGTCTGAACAATGTTCTACGAAAACAAAACCTCACAAAAATTTCATCAACCCTTTCTTCCCACTCATTCACATTATGCAGCATCTCATCTGACATTTTACATATATTTCCTTTAAAGAAAATATATGCAAACTACGAACAGTACGTGTGGAAGACGTTTTCAACACTAATAAGTATAACGTGTTGAAATACAAGAAACTCTTGGGTCATGACGTCAAGAATAAGACTAGCAAAGGCTACTAGGTCACATATCGATAATAGCGTCTACTAAATTTTCTGGTGATAGATGCATAATAGGATGAATCGTTGTATTCATTTTGTTCGTCATTATTTTCAGATATATTTTAACTCTCAATAAACATGTCTCTTTAACAGATAAACTACCGTTAATACGCATCTTTGACTACGATGCACCTCCATTCGCTAGTGCCTACTACGACTCAAATGATGAGAAAATCGGCTATTTATTGAACTTCTGAAAGACAAAAACAGTTTACTATCTACAGTATATCAGTGGTGGGCAACTCATCAGTCGAAAGAGCCATATATCACAGCAAGAAACTCCTAACCCTTTTCCCGCCTATGGCAGGATCGGATACCCATCTTGTCCCTCTGAATGGACATAGGGCGATATATTGGTCATAGTTTTTTCTGCTTTCTATTGAGAGCTACATTTCTTAATTAATTAATTTAACTTAAACTATCTAGGTAGTGCACGTAACACCATTTATTAACACAATAATGATTTGTGGACGCGACAAGCACCGACCACTTTACACAGTGAGACTGCTAACTGAATGACTCACTCAACTCGGGCATAACGCCCTTCGGCCACTGCCGCAATGCAACTGGAACTCGACTGAAAAATAATCGAAATTTAGTTCTGTTTTTAGTTGCATGCTAGTCTGACTCATGTTAACGATATGGACATCTCCCACCAATGAAACTGCAACGCAATGTAAAGGCAAATGGTTGGAAAACTGGTCGCAACTGAGGTGTCAGTTTCATTGCAACTGTCAAACACAGGCTGGTCAAACAGCTCGCACCATTCGCACAATGCTCTCTTCATCCGAACTACTCGGCATCATAAGTGTAACTTGCATCTTTGGACGAAAGTGACATTGCAATTAACTTTAGTTGCAGTTGCGTTGAAGGGCCTTAGTCAACTGTACCTTCCCACCGCCACATACAGCCTGTTCCACGTCTTTCGTCACCCGAACGACACTGCTGTGCATGCCTGCGCACCAACACAGCCATTTGTGGAAGAGCCGCATTCAAGGAGCCAAAGAGCCGCATTCAAGGAGCCAAAGAGCCGCAGTTTGCCGACCATACCTCTATTGCCATCATTATACCTTTGTTATTTCCTATGAGAGGGTTAGAAATTCTACCTGATTACTTCCCAAATTTGTCTATTAACAAATTCCTCAGTATGCAACATAAGGCTGCGGTTACAGTGGATGCGACTTCTGACGAAAATGAATTCTGACGGATTCGTCAGAACAATCAACTATGGACAATTCTGACGAGGGACTCGCAAGCAATGTAAACACTCATATCCTTTTCATTATTTGATTGTTCCGACGAATCCGTCAGAATTCACTTTTGACAGAAGTCGCATCCACTGTAACCGCAGCCTAAGACGTTCTCTGACGTAACGTTGCATAACCAGGAAACTTTGAATTCGACATAATAAGGTCTAACGACATTTAAGAAGCTGTTGCTATTTAAAATATTTGTCCAACCTTTCATCTTCTATGTAAGAATAAATAATTCCCACCTCACTATCCACAGTATACTGTTGAAAGATATTAAACTTGTTTACTTACTAATGTTCGGCGCGCGCCATTTAAAAAATAAAGAACGAGTAAAAAAAGAACGTCAGTGCGCGGTGACTACGGATGCTCATTTTCAAACACTCCATCACGACAATTCATGAGCAGTTCACGAATGCGTGTTAAATATTGCATTTTCTAATCATGCATTTAGTTTTTACATAATTTTGAAAACACGCTCATCATGGATGTCTTTTTTAACAACACACTACATAAAAGGCCATATTTTGTGCTTAAAGCGATGCCAGTGGCAAACAAAACGAGCTTCTAATCAAATGGTCAAAACTTCGAAACGGAAAAATGACCAACACGAGCAATAATGAGGTCCAGGAACAGTGAAAAATAATCTTTAAACTTTACACTCCTATGTAGAGTTCAAGAACCTTAGACCCTACCGTGCTACAGGAAAGATAATGGCATGATGATGTATTTTGTTTTGTTTATTTGTTGGCATTTTAGGGCCTTTCAACTACAAGGTCATTAGAGCCCCGTCCACTGTGTAGTTCTGATGCAGAGACTGCACAGAAACTACACTAATGCGACGATTTTTGGATACTAGGGTTACCCAGTTTTCTCAAGTGACCACCCATGTCAGTACTACTAGTGCTGGGGTTGCGTTGCTTAACTTCAGTGATCAGACGAGAACTGGTGTGTCCAACGCAATTTTCCACTCCCACGATGATGCAGAATGAGTTCTTCTACCCGCTATGGTGTCATGGTGCGCATCGAATGGAGATGCACTAAGAGCTTTCGTTAGACGATGGAGAGGCTGAGTTGCGTTGAACACACCAGTTCTCGTCAGATTACTGAAGTTAAGCAATGCGACCCAAGTAAGTACCGACATGGGTAGTTGGGAACATTGGGTGCTGCTAACTTCCACTCCCGTAAGCCCCACACTCCTATCTTCCTATCACCCGCGTGCAGCGTCCACAACGTCAGGCCCGTTATGGCTGTTTGGCTGACTCCGCAACCCGTTGACAACATACTACATACATACTAGTACTCAGAGAAATGGGGAAATAGATTCAGATGTGAACTACAGGATAATATAGGGTGGATGAAATGCAGACAGGCAAGTGAAGTCCTGTGTGTTGTTTGTTTGTTTGTTGGAGTTTAAGGTCCCGTCAACTACGAGGTCATTAGAGACCCATCCACTGTACAGTTCTAATGCATATACTGCACAGACACTACACTAATGCGACGATTATTGGGTATTAGCAGTACCCAGCTTTCCCGAGCGACCACCCATGTCAGTACTAACTGGGCTTGCGTTGCTTAACTTCAGTGATCAGACGAGAACTGGTGTGTCCAATGCAACTCGCCGCTCCCAAAAGTCCTGTGTGGTGTACGATGTCATTAGCAGGTAAAAGAGTCATCTCACTATACAACAGGTAAATGAGGAAAATTTCCCACATGTAGGAACTCGCCCGCTGACGTCGGTGAAGTGCCCTTCCACTACAGTAGTCATTAGAGCCCTGTCCAATGCGTAGTTCTAATGCAGAGTCTGGACAGACACTACGCTGTTATGACGACTTTGGCATTAGCAGTATCAAGTGTCTCCAAGCGGTCACCCATGCTAGTACTAGCTGGGGTTGCGTTGCTGAACTTCAGAGATCTGCATAGGATTTGCAGCTAGATCGCCCATGTGTCCATCCAGACCCTAGAGAGACATTGATGGTACCCTACCCTGCTACAGGGGAGAAAAGGGATAGCAGTTGCTTGTTGCACTTTTGTAGCATATGGCATATTTATTATTTAACAAGTGGTTTATGTTGTTGACATTTACTCGTTTCAGTTAAAATTCTTTGTGAAAAATCACCGGGGTGGAAAACAGACATTGCTACTGTACAAATACGTTATCAGCGCCAGGTGCTGCTAGAGATCCGGATGAGGGTTGATAAATGTCGAAAATGCACCGCAATAAGCATGTCGTGCCATCATCAAAGGAGAAAACAACCAGGCTCCGTTTCCACTACAATCCTTACTTCAGGGCAAAAATGGTCGAAGACAAGACCAGTATAACAAATAAAATAGTGACCACAAATAAAGACAAGGAAAAACCAGTAAACTTAGCTTTCGTTGTCTTCAAAGTTGTCCACTCTTCTTCTCTTGTGGCTTGTTGGCGACCGACTTCTGAAAGAATGTTACAAGTTAGTATTAAATATACACATAACAAAATTTAAATCAAAAAATTTTCAATGCAAATAACTGAAAGACAATACTTATCTTTGTTTGATGGAGGTGACGACGTTTCGCAAGTAGGTTCTTGCTTCATCAAGGTTAGTGTTGTTGGCTTTGGTGCACCTTTAATAAGAATCATTGATTATCCTATTGTCTGTGGTAAGTGTGTACTTTCTCTGCCTAGAATAAAAAATTCTTTAAGTAGATTCGTCAGTTTGATTAAATTTAAAGGTATTAGAACTATAATAAATTATTGTGCATTTTTTATTTTGCTTTAATTTGTTTTAGATTTTTTTCTTTTTTATATTTTATGGTAGCTGGAAGATGATTGGCATCATTCCTTTGTCAACATTCATGCCACCTGGTGTCAACGTTTGGAACTCCTTTATCATTTGGGATTCCCTCCGCTTTCTATCTTTTTCTGTCCTGAAGTTTGTCATCAGGAAGGTAACTTGAAGGTCTCCTTTCTGATGTGCTATTGCATTGAAATGCATTCCAACTGGTGTGTCTCTTTTGTTCTTAATGTCATTGAGATGCTCTCTAATTCGTATTTTTGCTTTCCGTCCAGTCTCTCCAATGTAACTCTTATCACATTTAGTGCAATGGACAAGGTAAATCACATTGGAGGTGTTGCAGGTAATAGTCTGTCTAATTTTCCATTTAATGACCTTTTTGTTGGTTTGAAATTGCATTGTTTCATTCACATATGCACAAACAATGCAATTTTTCTTCTGGCATTTTTTGCAGCCCTCATTGGGGTTTCTGGTTATCTTTGCATTTACTAGCATGTCTCTTAAATTTCGGTTTCTTTTGAAAGTGATTCTAAATGGTTCTGGGAATATCTTTTGTAAAGTGGGGTCTGCTAATAAAATATTGTGATTTTTTCTAAGTATTGAGGCAAATGTCCCCGAAAGGTCATTGAATGTTGTACATAGGTTAAGGTTGTCACTTTGCTCTGTCTTATTATTGTACGTCAGAGTACGTTGCAGTTGACTTGCCTGATTTCCAACTCCTCTCAGGAAGTTTTTAGGGTATTCACACCCTTCAAAATCCCGCAGAAGCTGCTGGCATTTAATACAGAAGTCCTCATCATCTGAACAGATCCTCCGGACTCGTTTCAACTGTCCAATTGGAATACCCATCTTGCACTTTCTAGGATGGAAGCTATTGTAGTGTAGGTATTGATGTGTATCCGTCGTTTTCTGGTAGAGGGAGGTTCTAAATCGTCCATTTTCATAGGATACCTTCACATCAAGGAAGTCTATTTCAGTCCTTGAAATATTTGCTGTGAACTGTATTGAAGGGTTTATGGAGTTTGCCAAGCTAACAAAGTCATTTAGGTCCTGCTCAGAATGGGTCCAAATAGTAAAGACATCATCCAGGTATCTTACCCACATTAATGGCTTTTTTGATGTTCTATCTAGTAGTTCCTTTTCAATGGATCCCATGAATATATTTGCGTAGGATGGGGCCATTTTGGTTCCCATTGCTGTCCCTTGTTCTTGTAAATAGTACTCATTGTTAAATTCAAAGATATTGTTTGTCAGAACCAGTTTTATTAGGGAAGTTAGTGTTTCCACATCAGGGTATGTCAGGTTTATGTCAAGGAGTGCTTGCCTGCATGCATTTAGTCCTTCCTCATGAGGAATATTGGTATACAGTGATGTGACGTCAAGGGTGCATAGAATGAGTTCCTCTGGTAAGATGGTAGTTTGTTGGAGGGCCTCTAATTTCTGAAGGAAGTCCGTTGTGTCTTGGAGATATGATGGGAGATTTCTTGGGATGGGTTTCAGAAAGCTGTCCACAAATTGAGATATATTCTCAGTCACTGCATTGTTTGAAGAAACTATTGGTCTTCCTGGGTTCCCAGTCTTATGAATTTTTGGTAGGGTATAGAATCGGCCTGGAGTGGGGTTCTTTACTGCCATGAATTTCATCATATTTTTTGATATCTTTCCTTTGTTGTAAAGGTCTTGAAGAAACTTTTTGATTTTATTTTGAATTCTTTCTGTAGGGTTTTTGTCTAGTTTTCTATAAAAATTCTTATCTAACAGCTGGCGATTAGCTTCCTTAATATAATCTACATGGTTTTGAATTACTACTGCCCCACCCTTGTCTGCATTCTTAATCTTCAGACTTAAATTCTTCAGCTGTGAAAATATTATGAAGTTCCACCACTTCATAGATGTGAATGGCTGGCGTTTGATGAAGAGGGTTCTCCAAAATGTCACCACTTAAGAGAGGCACATATTACTACAGTGCAACATTCGAAGAACGGCCAGCACCCACTATCAGGGAGTCGATGAGAGCTAAAGGGTCGTTAGGAGGGGTCGGTGAGAAATAAATTCATCTAAATGACATTTTTAGGAAGGCTAATCATTATCCTACCCTTATTCCGCCTGTGGCGGGGCCGGGTCTCCGGGTTCTAGCCCTCCACTCCCTCCAGTTCCCCGCCCACCCCACCCACTACCATGTCTTATTCACAACTTGCTCCCAAGTCTGCTTTAGTCTTCCCCTACCTCGGGTGTTTCTAATCACCTGCATTCCCATAACGGACCTAACGCTCCCTGTGGAAAAGCCTGTATGTAAGAGTATCCTGTGGAAAAGCACTGTCCAATATACTGTTATCACCCTTGTGTCCATTCAGAAGGACAAGAGGAGTACCCGACCCTGCCAAAGGCAAGTATTTTGTTTGGTGTTGTTGTTGACCAATGTTCATAGCGCTTTCATCAAATAGATTTAAAACGTATTTTATGTCAAATTTTTCCTTTAAGGTCACTGGTTTGTTTGTTTATTGGTGTTTAAGGTCCCGTCAACTACAAGGTCATTAGAGACCCGTCCATTGCATAGTTCTAATGCATAGACTGCACAGACACTACACTAATGCGACGATTATTGGGTATTAGCAGTACCCAGCTTTCCTGAGCGACCACCCATGTCAGTACTAACTGGGCTTGC
>JAAFCE010004209.1:17833555-17877333 GCA_013389805.1 Trigoniulus corallinus | reverse complement strand
CCCAGCTTTCCTGAGCGACCACCCATGTCAGTACTAACTGGGCTTGCATTGCTTAACTTCAGTGATCAGACGAGAACTGGTGTGTCCAACGCAACTCGCCGTTCCCTTAAGGTCACTGGATGCTTCCTGCATCCTTAAAGGGCTCGTTGAGATAACAAGTATGACAACCACAATTGTAGCCCTTGTTTATTTCTGTACATCAAAGAGCTCTAACATTAGGGCCCTGACAATTTGCCCACTAAAACTACAACCCCTTGTCACAACTATCCCCTGTTTGTCAACAGTTCACTGTTTATCTTTCTAGTGTGTTTCAATTTTGAAATTCTGGAATTTTCTGATTTTTACCACATCCTTCAAGGGGTGTCGTTAAGATAAAATGTTTGGCAATCACTATTATAGGTGGGCCTAAAACGTCCTTTAAATAGCTATGAAAGACTTGCCTGCACCTCTATCCAGGAGTGGATAACGACACCTTCAACTAAACCTGGAATTACAACAGTGATCCATTCATATCTACTTGTGTGCCTCGTGTTATTTTCAAGGTAATTTCTAGAAAAGTGAAAGAAAAAGGACATTTTCTTTTTGTACCTCTGCCCCCATCTTATAAATCATAATATGAAACTTGATTTTTGAAGTGACATACAGTTGCTGAGAAAGGAAGGAAAGAGAAAAAGTAATAATGTCTAGAAAGTCGATTTCAGAATACTTAATATGGGACAGTTGTCGTGACCGAATTTCTTAGCGCAAAACTAAGTCGTCGCTTTCAGTTAGGGAACTTAGCTTTCTTTAATGAACGCATCTTGCTCTTGTCTATGGCCAAATTTGAGGTCCATGAACCTCTCTATCCCCTTCTTCGTAAATATTTCCCCTGGAGCTGTTGTGATGTGCGACAGACAACTTTCAAAATAAAAATCAGTTCAAGAATTCGGCCATTAGACCCAGTTCAAATACCAGAAGTGGAGTTTTGTCTCTTGCATGAAGCAGTAAAGACAATAAAAAACTCCTTTTCAATCTTCAAATCCAAAATTTAAGCCCTTTTAACCTGAAAGGTACTAATTGATTGTGCAGGTCATCAACTAGTGGATTGCTAATGGGGAAAACGTGGAAATGTTTAATAGCCGTCTTAATCCTAACAGCACTAAGACCACGCAGAAAAAGAAGAAATCGTGTATCGGCCTAAAGGAAACTATAGTTTTGCAGTTATGGCAGGTGTCACCACTATGGACAGCCGCTAGGTAACTTTTTAATTTATAGCATATTTTGAAAACATTAAAATTTCGCACGAACTTATTATGTGCCTTGTCATTCCTGTGAACAGAAATCCGCCAGCAGATGTTGCTCATAATTTAATTTCAAATTTCTACGTGAAGAAAATCTAGGGTAATGATGTGATCTGGAAAAAAGAGTAGAGTAACTTACTCATGTGTCCTGAGGTGCCATAGTCCTTCTGTTTCTCTATTCATCTCTCTCATGAAGTTTGCAGATCGGCAAAATTCTCCGAATTAGGACTGCGCCCCCCCCCCTCGTGTGTGGCATTTGACGTTTGTCCGGCAGCCTGTTGAGTAAAAATACCATCCAATAGATCGCCCCACAAGTGGTTCATGGGGCAGGCAAACCTAGGCGGCAAGTTTCAAAGGGGCGGCTAATTTCAGACGTACTTCCTTGCCATGCAGTCTATCGGTCATTTAAAATGTTCGTAGTCCTGGGGTACCCAAACTTCACTGATTTATGGGGCCTTTTCTAAATGTTGGCTTTTTGCAGGCGCCCTGTTGCAGAGGCATAACAATGCTTCGGCAATGGGACAAATGCCAAGGGTGTGAGGAGGAGCGCTAGAACAATTTAGAACTACATTAATGGGGGCGCCGATGGATCCACTTGCCTAGGGCGCTGGAAACCCACGAGCCGGGCCTGGATCGCCCATGTGCGTGAGTGGGAGAAAAATTGTACCCGACCCTGCCATAGGCAGTAAAAAAAGGGTTAGTATCTTTTTTTTATTTAGTAATTAGAACAAGGGGGGGATCTCAAACCTATGTTGGGCTAGAAAGTGCTTGACAGTGGGCATAGGTATTTCTTTTTAATTCATTATCCTCATCCTCATCACACCCTTGTCCCGCCTATGGCGGGGTCGGGTCTGCGGGTTCTAATCCTCCACTCCCGTCTATCCCCAACCAGGCTTTCATCCACCTCGCATGCCACCATGTCCCTCTGTACTACCTGCTCCCACGTCCGCTTGAGTCGCCCCTTAATCCTGATGCCACCCACCACCTGTTGCCTAATAATATACCGCGTGAGCTCCTCCTCACCCTTCGCATCATCTTCTCTCATCTTCTCCGCAATGTCTCCCACCCCAAGCTGCCTCTAACATACTCGTTACGGACTCAAGGTATTTCTTTTTAATTATTGGTGTTAAAATTAATTATATTCTCTATCAAATTCTGCAGTAATCCATTGAACCCGAGAATGACAATGCTGACTGAAAACTGCTCTATACTTAGTCCCGTGTAGTTTTGGCTCAATGAGAGACCTCCTTTTTAACAAATAAATACGCTGGAACGCCAGATTGGCGTTAAGAGAGCTGATTTTATCAGAGTTGTATGAAAACTGTATCAAAATTCGGCGGCTCTCTTTCAAGATGTCTTGGAGAAAGGAGGAGGGCGAGAGAGAGAGAGAGAGAAGGAATATGTAACAGCAATGCCTAAAAATGAAACCCACATCTACCTTCCTTTGTGCAATATTGCTTTCTCACTGTTACAATGCATCTTTTTTAAAGCTTAAAACATTCTGAAATTTATTTATGGATGCTGCAAACATTTGAATATGTTAATTGCATCCCTTCGCCCGCTATACGGAATTTGATCTAGAAATCGCCCTGCGTGAAACGGCCTGTTGTGGAGGGATGGGGAGTAGATCTGAATCGATAAATGATATAATTGCACGAGTGGCAACAAAGGCTCTTTGTCCAGTTGGCGTAAATAACACACCCTATAAATCGATATAAAATAACTGGTGCCATCAATTTTAAACTTCATATCAGTGGAGTGAAGTTACACTCATTTAACACCCTTCTCTCATCATCATTCCTCTCGCTTTCTTACTCTCATTGTCCCAAATCGGAATTTATACTTTAAAAAATGATTTCTTTCTTACAGTGGAGAATAGCTTCTGCGAAACCATCGGGTACAGGTCCCAGACTAAGTTAGATGCATATTCCATGGTCCACTGACCATTGTGGTTACACTTGTGGATGCACTCCACAAAACACAGGTCATGACCCGGTTTCAGCATGATCATAACAACATTTGTTTATTGCAAAGTGGTATAGCAGTTAAAAGTGGATAAAAAAATGATTACCTCCCGATAGAGGTTCCAGACTTCCCCTTCGGCGGCCCTGAAAGAAGTTCGTTTTTTGAGTTCTTAGAGACTGTTCCAACAGTTCTAGATATCAAAATTCACCCATAGTTATCAGGTCTGCAGTCCCCGAAATTTATGCTATTCCAACGAAATCGCAAAAATTAGGCCCAACATCGCCTCACAGATTTTGTTTCCGGTCCGTATGTGGAAAAAAGGAACCGGCCGGTGGATTGCAAATTCATTTATAATGGACTTCATTCTGGCATTTCATATAGCTGCAGGTTGAGCTGACAAGTGACAATTTAAGTACTGTAGCCCAATTCTCAACATCAAATATTCATTAAAGCCACTTCCTGAGAGCCATTAAAAATGGCAAATATTTTCCAGTTCTCGTGGTAATGTCCGCAGAACCTTTGACAAAAATATCATAAATTCTCTTGATATAATGAATAAATAATGTCCGGTAACGATGATTTTATGCAACTAGATTTCTTACAACACGAAATGAGCATAGAAATTATTACCATAAGGCTTGTCAACTCCAGTGCCTAGTTAACCACATAAATATTCAAATGCAGTAGTTTAATTCTCTGAAATATTTATTTGTTAAAAACGTCTTTCAGAAAATTAGCACCTATAAAGAATTTCTGACGTCACTATCTGACTATTCACTACCGAAGAATAAACATAACGCAAACGTTGCGCCTCAGGACTTGACCCCATCGTCAGAATTCCATTTTCCATACTAGTTTTCTGTGTACAGTACAAATGCCGTGCTACTTATTTTTGGTAAAAGATTAACTAGCCGTATATTACTGTTGGAAACTTGTTTACGACTTTGTAATGACCAACAGTGAGACACCTACACAAACTACTCATCCTGACATAGGCCACCCTAACTCACATAAATAGGAAGTATAGGCAACATCTTTCCGTATCGACCATCACTCTGTGAGTGCACGGAAACAACCGGCTACAGAAAAATTATGACCAATATATCGCCCTTGTGTCCATTCAGAGGGACAAGATGGGTACCCGACCCTGCCATAGGCGGGAAAAGGGTTAGGAGTTGCGTTTTGCACATGCGCACAGATTATTGCAGCAGACATTTTGAAGCAATTACGTATAATTTACAAAAGGGTCAGTCATAAAGTTTGCCACTTGAACAATTTCATTGAACCATGAAATTATTAGTAGGATTGATAAATGGCACCCGTCTCTACCTTTGGTTTGAGAAAAAAACCGGCAATTGAAAGTTAGAAACCTGAAGCGGGCAGTTTAAAGTTTATTGCAATAAGATTATTAAAAGCATTTATATTATATGTACATTGGGTATTGCATGAAATGAAAACCAACCTACATTTGGTATCATCTTTGATATTACATTGAAATGATTTCATGGAAGAGAGAAAACAAAGACGAAAGTAGAATACTCTATTTGTAGGCGGTTGATTTGGGCGGATACCTAAAATAGGTTGATGAATAAAAATTATGCCTTTTTGATTTATTTATCTCTTTTCAATTGCGAACAAGGATAAAGCGATGCAGTCTATCTGACAAAAAAAAGTTAAAAGAGTATTAAACTTGCTAGATTTTATATGACAGGTAAACTAGGTTGCCATTGAATATACTCCCCCTTCTCTTTCTCTACTCAGAAATCAGCTCCTTCAACATCACTGCGATGTCAAAAAAAAAACAACTACTTTTAAATTTGCCAACAAAGAAATTAGTTAAAAAAAATTACCCTCCATATTTTCTAAGAGAAACGAAATCAGAAATAGTAACTTGTACTAACATGAAAGCAAATATTACACGCCTGCTATTGAAGTTGTAACTTTTTAAAAGAAAAATAATATTCTAGAGTAAGACTAGTTTTAATTGTGTTTATGAAAGCTTTCAAATTATTTATAACGAACAAACTTCAAATCAAAATTAAATATTTGTGAGCTTCATTTTTATATCGGCGCTATTAACCCGTTACAAAGTGCTCAGTAGAGCAAGTTTTTAATATATTGGTTAATGATGTGTTTTCCAGACAATTTTGTCAAAAACAAATCCAAGCAGTACTATTAATTTAAAAATGTTAAATATAATTTAACATTTCTCTGTTTATTAGTAATTTTGAGAATTTAGATTCATAATTAACCTGCAACTGAAGAAAAAACCTGATAAAAGAGGTTTACAGTCACCGTGTGGGGCGCTGCTGCACATCCAAAAACTGCACCAAGTACAACTCACGAGCAGTAATGCTGTATAGTGCTGCAATTCAAATGCACTACGTACTTCTCCACCAACAGGTGACATCAGGGGTTCCCAAACTGAATGCTCGAGGCGCGTTCTTGCCCCCGGTACTCAAAAAGCAACTCCTAACCCTTTTCCCGTCTATGGCATGGTCGAGAACCCATCTTAGTCCTTCTGGATGGACATAAAGGTGATATATTGGGAAGTGTTTTCCGCAACCGGTTGCCGACCAATTCTGCAACCCCTATGCTTATTTATCATCGGTGTACTGTTCGTTAGGGCAATCCACCAACGCCAGGGAACGAGTTCCTAATGGGAATTTTGCCGTATCTAAGTGTTGCACCGTAGACAGGGTTCTACGTGCAAATGACGTTGTACACCGCACGGCAGCTCGGTTTTACTTCTCATCCGAAGGAAGGCACACTCGGGGCCTCTCTCTCGCTCAAAAGAAGCCAACCAACCTGGATCCAGTATTAAACCTTGAACAACTGACGCAGTAATCCAGCAACTACTTCCTGCGCCACCGTGCTCACATTTGGAATATTTTGCGGTGCCTCTGTGAGAAAGCCGTGGCGCACACTTTGAGAACCGCTGGAGTCGGCTACATTAATAAAAACAAGCAAAGCAACTACTAATCCTTTCCTGCGTATTCCAGGGTCGGGCACTTTTAGTTGGTGCACTTCACCGACGCCAGGGAGCTTCTACACAGGCGAAACACAATGGGGCCACCGCTGAATATCACAACCGACGGAAGGTATCTCCCTCGCCCGAAAGAAGCCTTCAATCCTACCCTCTGGATCTGAAAAGTAGAAGGAGTTGGGGGAGTGGTTTTCATGTTTTCTCAGTCACCTTCCTAACCTTTACTTTACTTTAATACACATACACTAGGTACACTACCCTATCAAAAGTCATGGGACAACCCTTATTTGCATGAAAATGTCATTCCTTTGCAATATTATAGGTGGCATTCCTCCTAGCACTATATAACAGAGAGTACACTATTATGAGATGTTACTTCCGTGAATGCTGAAAGAATGTCTCAAAGAAAAGAGCTTTTAGGCTTCCAAAGAGGTACAATTGTCGGGTGCTATCTCGCAGGCAAAACTGTTAGGGAGACGTCAACCCTCCTAAACATCCTAAAATCGACGGTTCAAAATGTCATCCAGGCCTGGAAAGAGAAAGTCACCGCAAGTGTTCCACCTAGGACTGGAAGACCCAAGATCATTTCAGCTAGAGACCAAAGAGCTCTTCATAAAATGGTCACTGCAAACCATCACACATTGCTTGATGTACTGACCATTCATAGAGTCCATGGGAACAACTGTTCGCAGAGAAATACATGTAATGGGTTTTTATGGCAGAGCGGCAGCCCACAGGCCTCACATCAGCACCAGCAACGAGCGAGGAGATTGCAATGGTGCAAAGACCGACGACATTTGACTCTGGATCAATGACGAATGGACGGACGGTCAGATGGACGGGTTTGGGTATGGCGAACGTTACCTGCCAAGCTGTGTTGTGCCCACAATGAAGTCTGCCAGAAGGTCAGTGATGGTGTGAGGGTGCTTCTCATGGTATGGGTTGGGTGCAATCGCTTCTGTGGACGGACATCTAAACGCAGAGCGTTACATGGACATTCTGGACAATGCAGCACTCCCATCTCAGGCAGCACTTTGGCAATGGCCCTTTTTTGTTTCAGCACGATAACGCACCTTGCCATAAAGTACGGGCTGTAGGCACATGGTTTGATGAAATGGGGGTTCGAGAACTTGACTGGCCTACACAGAGTCCCAATCTGAACCCCATCGAACATCTGTGGGACGTGTTTGAACGTCGATTGGGCACTTGTGTAGAACGCCCGACATCTGTGACCAAACTGTCCAAGACACTTATGGCAGAATGGCATAAATTATCTGTCGCAACATATCAAAACCTTGTGGACAGTATGCCCCAGAGAGTAGACGCTGTGATAGGAGCAAAAGGTGGACCAATAAGATACTAAAATATGTATATTTGTGAGTGTTTCTATTAAAGTGGTGGTGTCCCATGACTTTTGATAGGGTAGTGTACATATTAACAAAATAATAATAATTAGCAAACGGCACATATTATAAGCCGTTTAGGCTCCAATGTCTACTACCAGGAAGTGGTTATACAACTTCTTCTTAAAATGATAGCAGCCTGTTATACACCTAAAAAGAGAGCGATCAAAAATAGACGACATCATACTATACGGGAGATTGTTCCACGCTCCAAACAGCACCAACGGGAAGAACCTACGCCGTAAAATCATGTGCCGGAAGGGTTGACAATAACCGGTACTTCTGCGGTCGCTTCACCTCCGGAGATGCCGATAAAAGGTGGACAATATAATGACAAGGATGGTCGTCATATCTGAGTGCCTCACGTCACTATTGTTGTCAGTAAGCGACGTCGCCGCATGCACCGCCATGGATCTGAGATGAACTCAGGGCATGCGACCGTCAAATGAAAGCTCATATTTAACAAATTTCAAACATCAATCGCCTGATTATGGTGAGGTGCGATGGACGGGACAATAGACCAAGAAGCTCTTAAAGAATCTGAAGAGTCACACACCATCCTACATATCAACAATTCGATTTTTTTGGTTCGTTAGTGCTTTACGACCCTTCAACTATAAGGTCATTACAGCTCCGTCCACTGCACAGTTTTAATGCAGACTGCACAGACACTACACTAATAAGACGATCTATGAGTATTCCTGAGTTTTCCTAAGTGACCACCCATGTCAGTACGAGCTGAGGTTAGTTGCTTAACTTCAGTAATCAGACGACAACTGGTGTGTGCAACAAAATAAGCCACTCCCTCGACAATTGGAGAGTTGCACTCGAGTCACTCTTGAATGTACTTAGGCAGAAATCCAATTCACAATTCTATCTTTAAATTAACATGGAGGCCTAATTGAAAACATTTACTTGGTGCACCATTAGGAAATATGCAGTTGCTGTTTATTGGTGTTTTAGGGCCCTTCAACTACAAGGTCATTAGACCCTACCCTGCACAGACACTACACTAATGCGACGATTTTTGGATACTAGCGGTACCCAGTTTTCCCAAGTGGCCACCCATGTCAGTACTAACTGGGGTTGCATTGCTTAACTTCAGTGATCAGACGAGAACTGGTGTGTCCTACACGATTTGCCGCTCCCTAGGAGATATGCAACGAATTGCACAACGTAACCTGGGAACGAGCCAAAATGGCTGCCACGTTCCAATTTGCACCTACGCCCTGTCAAATTGCATCGCATTTCCGGAATATATCCAGAGATTATTAAAAGAGAATTGTCGAACCATTAGTGATATAATAAATGTGGCACAGGTGGAGTGCTGATTTAAAATTAACAGTTTTAAACTAGGCGTGAAAGAAAGCCCTGTTGAATATGCATGAAGAGGATAACAACTTCTGTAAACTTTTTGGAAAAAAAATTCCTCCTCTAGCCCTATGCACTGGTTATAAATAAATAATAAGACAGAAATCGGTATACATCTCCAGAAATGATGCAAAAAAATGAAATTGTAGTGGTTTTCAAAGAGAAAAAAAAGTTGGGAAACTTTTATTCCGAGAAAAGAAAGCAGAAAAAAAAACATCCATTTGTAACATCAATAAAGGGTTAATAAAAATCTAATTTCTACCCACAAAACCATTTAGTGAAAAAAAAATGTACGTGCTCAGAGTAAGATTTACATAATAATAAGGCAGACAAAGGTACATCAGTCAGAGGGGTGGAGTGACAACCATTTTTATTCAACTTTTGAAGATGAATCATTGTTAGGTACATCAAACTATTTATTTGCATGTAGATTTTTATCTGACAAACTTTAATATTCAATCATGGAAGAGGTCAAACAGGAGTTCACTTTTATTTGTTTTATTCTACCACTCCTTCAAATTAACACCTTATTAATGTGGTTATTTCACCTACTATCTATTCGGAGTCTATAATTTATAATATGATATATAAGTCGACCTAAATTTTAATTCCTCATCCATCCTCAGTAAGGATCCTCCTAACAGTCTGAGACAGCTTTTACTTACAGATGGTCACACATCCTTCACTCCTTTCTATCCACCCTGTTCACCCCTCCCCCCAAAATGGAAAAAAGGAAATCGAACTGATTTCTTATTTACATAAATAGACATGCCATAACCTGATTAAAGGTGAACCATCAAAATAACGGGGCGAACCATCAAAATAAAGGCTTATTATTGTCCGGTTTACTTCATGTTTTTGTGTCATAATAAACCACAGTTAAACAGGTACTGCAAGGCAGAAGACAGAGAGCCCACCTACTACACCTATTAACCCGTTTCTCACCCGCTCGAATATGGTAGGGTTGAATATCATGAATTCCAAAAAAAAGCAGCAAGAAGAGAAAGTCATAAAGGTAAAGCTCCAGGAAAGGATGGGGAGAGAGGTGAACATGAAGTCGTTAAGGGAGGAAATGTTGGACATTTCCAATTTTGTCAGTGATCTGACGTTGCAACTCTCTTTTTGGAAAACTTTTAACATCATGGTGACATACAGTGGGTCATAGTATTAAACTCCGCAAATGGCACAAGCAGTTAACTCAATCTAACTATTCACTCGTTTACTCAACTACGGGCAAGTTTAGGACCTTTGTACCGCTGATGACAGGGTTTCTTTATTCCATTCACGTCTCACACCAGGTACACATCCACTCCACATATCATCCACCATAAGCCTGCCATCTATACTTCATGTCAGAAATTTAATCGTTCTACTCCTGAACTGTGAGCTTCTCTTCAAACCCTTGGCTGAGGGCAACCCAGCCAGGTGTTATGAACTTGAAGGAATACTGAACGGGATTCCGACTTACCCAGGGAGCGGCTTATTGCGTTGGGCACACCAGTTCTCGTCTGATCACTGAAGTTAAGCAACGCAACCCCAGCTAGTACTAACATGGGTGGCTGCTTGGGAAAACTAGGTACTGCTAATACCCAATAATCGTCGCATTAGTGTAGTGACTGTGCAGTCTCTGCACTAGAACTATGCAGCGGACGGGGCTGTAATGACTTTGTAGTTGAAAGGCCGTAAAACACCAAGAAACAAAAAAAAATTCGACCTACCCCCAGTTACTGTTAAAGGCAATTCATTCCTACTCCTGGGAATGAAGGGAAAATGTGGTTTGTGCATTACGCGGGTCCGGAATGATTGCGTTAGAGGTAGCTTGGGGGTGGGAGACATCGTGGAAAAGATGAGGGAGACGCGATTGAGGTGGTATGGGCATGTGATGAGGAGAGAGGAGGAGGAGCTTATTAGGTCCAGGCCAAAACGGGGAAGACCAAAACGGACGTGGGAGCAGGTGGTGCAGAGGGACATGGAGACGTGCGGGGTGGAGAGGGACTTGGTGGGGATAGGCGGAGGTGGAGGATAAGAACCCGCAGACCCGACCTGCCGCAGGCGGGAGGATGGTATGATGATGATGTGGTACGTGCATTACGTCACCTTACCTAAACAGTCCTGTCTCCGTCATCACCATCATCATTCCTCTGGCAGGGTTGACCAACACTTTTAAGAAGGTACTGGTAGCCGATTGCTCACCTATGGACAGCATTAGACGTTAGAAATAGGAAAGGGAAGAAAGTGGACTTCAGGAATCCACCGGCGGCCATAAGGTCTAATCCTTTTTAGGCCACGTCTAACAAAGGTGCAATGTGTTGCTCTTGAGCCCACTCGGACAATCAGGCAGTCAAGCTACATTCCGCCTTTGCGAGGGCACCTTTTTCCCTCATTAGTTTGGGAACACGTGATAGAATTGTTGGACACTAGTTTTATGCAGTAAATACTTAACGAATACAGTACCACAACTCATGCTTATTTAACTTCGGCCTATCTGTCTTTTATAAGGACCATTCCTTTTACCGGTATTAGGGTGAGGGCGGCTCTGGCTGCTTTCTGAGATATTATTCAAATTTCTCACGAGAAATCAAGAAAAATGAGATTACGTGAAGATAATTAAAAACAAATAAAACAAATTGACACGTTAGCCAGTAGTTGATGCCCTAATTAACTCTCAATAGGTCATCTCCAATTATTATTATGTAATTGCAAAAAAAAAATCCTTTTTAATATGTCTGCGTGTCCATTTATACAATTCAGCACTTGACCAAAAATCTGTAAATTTAGGTTCTCTAAATTTAGCTTCAATCAGAATTAACAGGTCAATTAGTTGTTTAAATTTGTATCTGTAATCGGCACGAAAACATTTTAAATATGACGAAAAAAATTAGGCATAGCTGACTTAACAGTTATTCGAAGTATAACTGATTTTAAAAGAAATTAAAATTATTAGTTAGGGCAGACGACTTTGAAGGATTAACTCATCCAATTATTGTAAATTATTTCAACATTTTAAAGAAAGTCATTCCAGGGCACATGTTTTTACGTCAACTATAAAATTATGACTCAATTTATGAGGAAAAGAGTTTAGAGTTAACGAAAATTTAGGCTAATGATCACTAGGGTTTTTTTGAAATTCAGCGAATGAAACTGATTTCAACAACTATTTTTATATAGTCATGTTACTAGGGTATTTCTGTGAAGAAAAGGAAAACACCGAAAGAAAATTACACACACTACGTCATATAAACTTTAGAACTTACAATAATAAATTTATGAAAAAAAGTCCTTATATAAAATTATTAAAAATAATTATTTTATCCTCAGGTATAAATTTATATTACGAGCTATCCGACTCAACACGCGTTTCTTACATTAATTTATTAGTTAAAAACATGCCCAACGGCTTTGATTACCGGCTTGAAAACACGATACTCAGCAATGTAAGTTGCCAAAAAAAAAATTTCGGTTAAACCTCCTTCTGAAATTATACAATTTCAAATAGTTCTTGTCAGAGAGTATCCCAGTTATCAGAAAAATTTTTATTTTCAACAGTTCCCACGACTAGAAAAGACACTAACTGCGATATCCAACCCCAAAGTTTTTGGGGCTGGCGTTGGCCTGGAAACTTCGAAGCTGATATTGGCCAGGACGGTTTCTTTCAGGCGAGAGAGAAGCCCCCAAGAGTGACTGCCATCAATGGGAACTAAATGGTTGGTGTCATCCTGCGCAACCAGTAGGTCGGGTGCCCATTTTTGCCCTATTGGGGCACACGAGCGATCGAGCTGGTTTGCTAACTTTATGCTGTAGTTCCTGTGCTAACGGTCTACATTTAGCTGGGGCATTCCATCGACGCCAGGGAACGAGCTCTTGCACCTGGAAACTTTGTACCGAACTACTGTTCACATATTTTGCTCCATGTGAAAAGGGTTTTTTCTCGTGAGGATGTCACAGGGTGGCATACACCACGAATTATTTTTCGTTTCGTTGGTGTTTTAGGGCCTTTCAACTACAATGGTCATTAGAGCATCGTCCTTTGCGCTGTTACGACGATTTTTGGGTATTCGCAGTACCCAGTGTTCCCAAGAGATCACCTATGATAGTAATAGCTGGGTTTGCGTTGCATAACTGCCGTGTCCAACGCAATACAGCCGCTCACACACTCCACGGAGCTACGGCATTATTACTCATCTGACGGAAGGTGCACTTGAGACATCTCTCTAGACCAGTGATTCTCAACCACTGTGCCGCGGCACTTTAGTGTGCCGTGAGATTCACGAGGGTGTGCCGCGAGGTCGGGTACCCATCTTGTCCCTCTGACTGGACACAAGGGAGATATATTGGGCAGTGTTTTCCCACAGCCGGTTGCCAATCAAAGCTGCAATTCCTATGCTTTTATCGTCTTTCTACTGTTCGTTGGGACATTCCACCGAAGACGGGGGGAAGGGGGGGGGCAAGCTCCTGCACCTGGAAATTTTGGTCCTCTAACCGTTCCCATCTAGAGAGGGTTCTTCCATGTGCAAATGCCATCGTATACCACACGGGACCTCGGTTTTACTTCTCACCCGAAAGAAGGTGCACTCAGGGCTTCTCTCTCGCCTGAAAAAAGCCAACCCACCTTGGTCCAGTATTGAACCAAAAACTACTGACACAGTTACCGAGGCAAGTTTTTGCATAGGGCTAGGCTACAACTTATATATTTTCTTTGGCGCGTGTGTAACTAGAAATGTGTCGTTGCTAGTGTGCCGCCAAATTTTGAAATTAGTAGAAGTGTACCGTGGCGAAAAAAAGGTTGAGAATCACTGCTCTAGACCAACACAAGTCAACCACTACCACCACCAAGGTCGGTCAAGAAACCCCTTTCTAAAAGGAATAAAGTCTTTCTCAAAATATACCTGTAAATTTTCCAAATGTCCAGACGTAGGAGCTTGCCTCTAACGCTAGTGAAAGAATGAGTAAAAGCAACTCCTAACCCTTGTCCTTCTGAATGGACACAAGGGCGATATATTGGTCATAGTTTTTCTGCAGCCGGTTGCCGGCCAAAGCTGCAACCCCTACGCTTATTTGTCGTCGGCCTAGTGGTCGTTGGGGAATTCTACCGACGCCAGGGGGGCGAGCTCCCACCCCTGGAAATTTAGCCTCAACTACCCGTTGCGTAGTGGAGAGGGTTCTTTTACGTGGACCTCGGTTTTACTTTTCATCCGAAAGAAAGCACACTCGCGGCCACTCTCTCGCCCGAAAGAGGCCAACCTACCTCAGTCCAGTATGGAACCTAGAACTACTGACACAGCTGCCGAGCGTGCTAACCACTACGCCACTGCGGCGGGTTAGTGAAAGAAAGAGTCCATCGAAGAAAGTAGGCTAACGTTAAAAATAACCAAGGGTTGCGGCATTAGGTCGACATCCGGCATCGATGCACTGGGAACGCACGAGGTACTTGGTGCGTTCCCAGCTCTTGCGTTCTCACCTCGTGCGTTCCCAGCTTCGGTTGGACAAGTATGTGTACCTGATTGTGCCATTGGAGGGAAGTGTTTGGAATGTAGGCCTTCGTAAATAGACCTTGAATTGCCTCTACCCCTTGTAGAATCGGGAACCGTAGAATCGCAGGCGAAAATTCTGAACACTGTGAGTCTATTTTCGACAATAACGAGGGCGACTGTATTGCGTTGGACACACCAGTTCTCGTCTGATCACTGACGTTAAGCAACGCAACTGTTTGTTTGTTTGTTGGTGTTTAAGGTCCCGTCAACAAGCAACGCAACCCCAAGTAGTATTAGCATGGGTGACCGCTTGGGAACACTGGGTACTGCTAATACCTAAATCGTCGTGTTTGTGCAGACTCTGCATCAGAACAACGCAGTTGACGGGGCTCTCATGACCATTGCTGTTGAAGGGGCCTAAAACACCAACGAAACAGAAATTTACAATAAAGAAGGAGATTGGATTCCTTAAACAGTCGCGCATGCGTGTAGGGATAAGAAAACACCCCAAACAAGTAATCACCTATATGTTTGTGGCACATCACGAAGTTTGCCATCATTTTATTAGACATTTATGAATATATTGCGAATTAAGGAATAAACAACCAATAAAGTACCTCGATTTAAGTCATAACCGAATGTAATAGAAAGTAATAATCGCAAATAAATTAAACGCTAATTTCCCCACACGAAATTCACATTAAGAATATACGTGCTACAATGTTGCTTCAATCGAAATAAATAAGCCAAATGCTTTATTATACTTGTCTTGATCTATAAAAATTTATATTTTATCTCTCTTTAGGACAACAGCCATCACTGAACTAAATACTTCGGCATCAGTTAGCCCATCGTTTTTAATGCCATCTTCGAAAACCCTTATGTCACTAAGTCGTCAGACAAGTCAGTTACATTCAAGTTTGACTTGTCCTGCAATAAGATGATGGCAACTAACATTTTTTATTTGTAAAAATTTTATCATCAATAAAAAAATGTAGGTTACACAATAGAGTTCAATTTTGTCTTCTTTTTTTTACGTTAATTTCATTATATCATTGAAATGCTGTTATCTGTTTAAGCTTACTAATATATGGACAAATGATTACCGTATTTGAATTACCATCTATGGCAGGGTTCATGGGTAAGGTTACAAAAAAAGGTCGCTCATCGATGATTCATGATGTTGGGGAACCGAACTCGCTATCTACACCAGAAAACGACTATTTTTACGACCAAAAAAAGTGTCTATCGGTCATCTTATATCATTTTTATTGTTATAACGTGCTTCGAATCTGGAGTAAAGCGATTCATAGATCACATGTCTGAAGGGCTCATCATTTTCATTCAGCAGAGACGTGAGACACCGCAAAAAAAATCAAAATTCTAAAGATTTAAAAAAAAAACAATGCCATTCATACAAATGGCTGCCTCCTCGTTTGTAATTTTCTAGACATCGATCTACAAACATCATCATAATTTGTCGGCCATGCGTTACAACAACTGGTATTGTATTTCATTTATGTCATAATTAATCAGGGTCAATGAGCAACAATCACAGTATCCTGTATAGCTTGATATACAGTAGGTAATAAGAGTAAGCAAGCAATTAATTACTAACACTTTTTCAGCCTATGGTAAGGTCGAGTACCCGTCTCTTTCCTTCTGGATGGACACATGAGCGACCTCTTGAACGGTATTTTTAAGCAGCCGGCTGCCGACCAAAGCTGCAACCCGTATGCCAATTTATAGTAGCCCTACTGTTCGTTGGGGCACAGCACCGAGCTCCAACACCTGGGAATTTTTCCTTCCTCTACCAGTTGCATAGTAATAAAGGGTCTCTTGACATCGTACGACTACACGAGGCCACGGCTTTACTCCTCATCCAACGGAAGGCGCACTCGGGACCTCCCACTCCTCTCTAGTCCGAAAAGAAGCCACCCCACCTCGATCCAGTATCGAATCTGGAACCACTGACACACTAGCTGAGCACAGCACGCTACCTCCTGTGCCACCAAGGAGGGTCGGTGCAGGTAATAAGAGCATTAGTCCGAAATTGAGATACAGTAGATTATTAGAATCTCGTGGAGACAACTGACACCCTTCTTAGTTGAATCACCATGTACAGGTGTAGGGGAAACCGGGGCAAATTGACGATACTAACAGTTTGCAAATTAATTTTTTATTTTTATTTTAGTGTGTTATTGCATTAAGTTATTACATGACTTTTTAGCGTCTGTTAATGAGGACTGCTTGTAGTATACAGTACCTATGGTGCAGTTAACTATCAGGAAACTCTCGAAGTAATTAGTCACCTCGCCCTGCTCGTCATCTTGCCCCGGTCTCTCCTACATATGTTTATACAGTAGTTTAACACCGGGTTTTTAATCGGGTATTCAAAAATATTGCAGGGATTTTTAATTATATATTCAATGTGATTAAAGTGCACAAGTCTAATGCCTAGTTCCGTATCACCACACTACATGATGACATCTTGATGACGTTTTGTGCTAGTGCGTTATGAAGGACCGCCAGCGCAATTCCTTAAGTGCAGCGCTTTATTTGGAGTCACCGCACGACGCCGTCATATCTCAGTATATCCTCCGCCATTTTTCAGGCAGACAGCTCAACCGCCAGCCAATCAGAACGCAGCGTGACTTGCGGGCCGCTATGTGAGTTGACCACCTGTCAACTCAACTACCGTCACGCATAGGTGCTCTGCGGCGCCCCAAGTCAAGGGCGGATCCAGAGGCTGGCTCGGGGGGGGGGGGGGATTATGATTCTGAAGCAAATTGTAAGTTTCAGCCAGTCCAAATTCCCAAAGTAGCCAGGCCGAAGGCCTGGCCACAGCGGGGGGTGATCACCCCGATCACCCCCCCCCGTGAATCCGCCACTGCCCCAAGCAGCAGTGTGACGTCACCATTTTTTGTGCTGTGTCGTCTGTTACAACGGTAATAGCGTTAGCGCGTGGGAATACGGAACCAGGCATAAGTGGTGGATCATTCGGCTCATGAATCGATGAACAACGAAGCTAGCTGCGTTAACTAATGTGAATTACAGAAACGGCATGAGCCTGACTCCTGTTGCATTGTACGTATTGTGCAAAAGGTCAAACACCACGCAATATTATAACCAACAAAGCATTAATTTACCTGCCAAAAATATTTTGGTTGTGTAATGCGGTGTTGGAACAGTGGGGTAGGCCGGCATCCCCCACAGACAATTCAGCCAACGTTTCCTGCGGGCTCCGGGCGTTCATTGGACCCGCGGACCCGACCCCGCCACCGGCGGGATAAGGGTATCATGATGATTCAATGTGACTAAAAACTCATCAGAGTGCAATGCTCACGATTTAGCACCATTACTGGCAAGACTACCATTAGAATTTATCTGACTCGTTTTCGCTATCTGCCACCTTTTTTTCTCGAGCAGAACATCCGGTTTATCGCATCACTTAATGGTTTAAATTTTCTTCCTTCCTTTTTCCTCTTTTGAAATTAAAGAAAAAAATGAATTTTAAAGATTCTCTCTCCTCTTTCTCCCTACTGTTGTAATCCTTTATATAGGTCAGTGGTGTTTTTCCTCGGTTACCCTCACTCTTTCAACTGATGACCTGTTCTTTCTACTCGCTCGCTCTTCAACTCACTAACCATAATTCTCGCTCACCTTTCAGCCAACAACCTACTTAAATAATTACTGGACTGTAATGTCCATTTCTTTTCCTTACAGGACCACAAAACACCTGGATAGATAAATCTTCAAGAACGAAATTGGATTTCTAACATAAAAGTCAACGCCAAATACCATTTGCGGTGGGCGAAAGAAAAATGCGATATGTTGAAAACAGAAGGACGGCGCACGACTAACATTTATGATTTCCTCTCATAATTTAATACAGTTCGTCAATCGAGAGTATAATTTTTACCAGTTAGCATCTAATGTGGAAGGGGGAGAAGGTCAGCGCCCTCAGAGGGCCAATTTTCATACCTGCGTTTAACAGGCTGGTTTTACAAGATGTGCTGAAATGAGGCAGAATCTGACAGCATGGAGAGGAAATAATTGGAAAAGTTTTCCTTTTACGAGTTGCCTAATCAGTGACCCGTCCTGGACAGTCGCTTCTTTAGCTCAATCGGTACTCATTGTACACAATTTCGATCCTGACTAAGGGTGATGGACCATTAAATGATATTAATGTAGTACTTTATAGTACATTATCACAGCTATTACTTCCACTACCAGGGTGCGGTGCCGAATTGAAACTGCCATTAGGAAGGGCAACTGAGGAGCTTCCTCTCGGTTTCAGTTCACCGAAATGGTAAGTATGCCGTGTCAAATGGACCTCCATCGCTGCAAGTATCCTAATAAATTACCTTGGCTATTATTTCCAAATTAAACAGATGATGGTATGAATTTTAATTTCAAATTTATGAACGCCAGGTGGAATCATCAACCTGGATGTAATGCTAGAAGGGAAAAAGCATATTTTAGATTTTTCGTTCCGTTGGTGATTTAGAGCCCTTCAACTACATAGCTCAGAAGAGCCCCGTCCACTGCACAGAACGTTCTAATGCAGAGTCTGGGTATTTTATTACGATTTTTGGGTATTAGCAGGAGGCAAAGGAGGCCCCAAAGGAGGGCAGCAAGAATTGTGTTCCACAGATTTTCACACAGGGAAAGTGTGTCTGAAATGATTAGGGAACTAGGGTGGGACACACTGAGCCAGAGGCTATTATCTCGTAGTATTGGTCTTTTCACGAGACTGTTGCTGATGGGGTGCAATGGACCTCTGGCTGGAAGTGTGTCCCAGGCTGGGTATAAGGGGAGAAAGGACCATTCATATAAATGGAAGGAACTAAGGGCTAAGACAGACTCATACTACTGGTCTTTCTTGCCAAGGACCATTCGACAATGGAATACTCTTGGGGAAAATAGAGTAGAGGGCTTAATGAATGGGAAGGTCACCTTTGCAAATTTTGTAGTGGGGCACAACTATAGCTTAGGGTCTTAGAAGATTTCTGGGTTATGTAGCAATGAGAGTTAGTCTTTCCACTGCCATATTGGCCATAGTGGCTGCTTGCAGTGAACTAGAATTAGAATTAGACCCAGTGTTCCCCAGCAGTCCCCCTTGCTACTACAGGTAGACATTCAAAAATCCGGCCATCGATAATCCGATTCCTTCAGTTTTCCGGCATGGATTTCGGGAGACATTTTGCTAAGGATGTTGTCACACTACGAAAAGAACCACGACGGCTGTCAGCATCATCATCTTCATCATCATTGTCACTGTCAGTAATGAAAATGATGACCATGACAGTCAATGTGCTACTTTTCGTGGTTACAGTAAAGGGCTGTGGTTATGATTAAGTTATGAGGAACTATTTTATTTAGTTGGATTAAAATTCTAAGGGTGCTTTTTTTTTAAATTAAAATTCTGTAGAACTATTTTATTCATTTGAACTAAAGTTCTGTAGAACTGTTTTATTTAGTTGGTGAAAATTAAAATTTCATTGGCTTTTCATTTGTGTTTAGTTTTCCTGTATATAAAGGTTATGATTTTCTGTTAAATATTTACAGCATATATAACCATCGAAAAATCGGCATTTTCAAAATTTCGGCAGCCTCAGGTCCGGATTTTTGAATGTCTACCCGTACTAGCTGGGGTTGCGAGATCAGACGAGAACTGGTGTGTCCAACACGATACAGCCGCTCCCTTTTCCTTTCATGATTTCTATCGTGCTCATTCATATTAAAGCAAAGCAACTCCTAACCCTTTTCCCGCCTAAGGCAGGGTCGGGTACCCATCTTGCCCATCTGAATGGACACAAGAGCGATTCCGCAGCCAGTTGCCAACGAAAGCTGCAACCCCTATGCTTATTTATCGTCGGTCTACTGTTCATTGTTTGAGGAATTCCACCGACACCAGGGGGGGAGCTCCTACACCTGCAAATTTTGCCTCATCTACTCGTTGCGTAGTAGAGAGGGTTCTTTTACGTGCAAGTGACATCGTACACCAACACGGGACCTCGGTTTTACATATCCTAAAGGAGCACTCGAGGCCTCTTTCTCGCCTTAAAGAGGCTAACCCAACTCGATCCAGCATCGAACCTACAACTACTGACGCAGTTGCCGAGCGTGCTAATCACTACGCCACCAAGGCGGGTTCGATGCTCATTCATGTCTATTTCTAATTTTATATTTCTTTTTCTGCAAAATATCGGTGTCATGGGGTCTCATCCTACTACAGGCTGGAAAAGTTAATTAAATTAGGCAAGGAAAACACCTCTATGTTGCGTGTGTCCAACGCAATATAGCCGCTCCCCCACACATATTTGGGAGACGAAGACGTAATGGATTAATTTCAGGTAACAAATTAAAACACAAGTGAAGTGGAGAGAGAAAAAAATGCGGTACTGATAATTATTCATCAAACAATTTGAGCTGACGCCTGCGTTTAAACGCAATTATTGCATTATTAGCAAAATATAATTTAAAACGATATCAATCAAGGAAGAAATTTATTTCAACCACCTGAGATCTAAATTAACTTATAAACACAAAAAAATATTGGAGCAAAATAACAGTCATTGTAATGATATACTTATTTTGAGTTTTTGTTTAAAAAGTTAAAATGATACAGTTTTTATTTACATATAATAAAACAAGTGAGGAGATGAAACTTTTAACAACATCCCAATAATGTCTGCTTGAAGATACTAAAGTATACTTAACGAGATTTACGTTTTTATGTCCTAATTAATTATTTTTGGGATTATTCTCAGTTATCTGCATAATGAACGACGAGAAAATATGCGAGAACTGGTGGTATCTCCTAACCCTTTGCCCCCCTCTGCGGCAGGGTCTGGTCTTGTCCCTCTATGTGGACACAAGGGTGATATATTACAGTGTTTTTCCGCAGTCCGTTGCCGACCAAAGCTGCAACCCCCTATGCTTATTTATCGTGGGCCTACTATTGGTTTGGGCAGCCCACTGATGCCAGGGCGAGTGAACTGACTGACACAACTGGAAAATTTTGCCTCATCTATCCGTTGCATAGTAGAGAGGGTTCTTATTCGTGCAAATGCCGTCGTACACCACACGGGACCTCGGTTTTAATTTTCATCCGAAGGAAGGCGCACTGGGGGTACCTCTCTCGACCGAAATAAGTCAACCCACCTCGGTCCAGTATACAACCTAGAGGGAGCGGCTTATTGCGTTGGACACACCAGTTCTCGTCCGATCATTGGAATTGCAATGCAACGCAATCCTAGCTATAGTGCTCGCCACGAAAGATGACACATGGGAGGTAGAAGGTAGGAAAGTTCACTACAAAAATTAGGGGGTTTGGAAAAGGTCAAATGGCAATCTTTATTCAGTAATGGCAAGTACAACCAATGTGTCCACCAATGTGTCAACTTTCGTGGCAAGCACTATAGTACTAACTCTCTGCACTAAAACTATGCAGTGGACGGGGCTCTAATGACCTTGTAGTTGAAGGGCCCTAAAGCACCAACGAAACAAATAGAACTTAAAAACACTGACGCAGTTACCGAGCAGGCTACCCACTGCGCCACCGAGGCGCAGTAAATATGGAAAGCACGGAAAAGCATTTGACTTTTTTTAAAGAAAAAAATTCAGAAAATGAAAAGGTTAAATGAAATATTCTTCTAAACTTCATGATCAAGATTAAATCTTTAAGAGGTTTTTCTTTAATAAAAATAGGGAGGAGATAGTACTTGGTGTGTGTGATGCTCCATATAGGCCTACTAATTTTAGGGTTGTTTCTGCGGAAATACGAAATTTAATTGCTGTGATAAAAATCGAGCTTAGAAAAGTACATATAGTAGATAGCTGTACGTACGTTGCCAGATTGTTTTTGGTAGTCTAGTTTCCTCAAAGGAAGATTCCTTTCTTCCCCTCAACTAAAAAAAAACTCTGGTGATTTAAAAACTAGCTACGTTAGTAAATCGGTAATTCACAAAAAAAGAGATTAAGAAAAAAAAACAAGAAAGAATTTAGGGCAGTGATCTCTCAAGGAGTTCACTGCATAAACCACACAGCCTATGTATGTGTCCACCTTAAACACGAAATATAAACCACTCCATACTACTTCAGTTGGGTCGGCATAAGTAAATATAAACAACAAAACGGAAGGAGTCGATAATACCCCACACAAAAAAAACTTATCTTTACTGTTAGGCATTATAGGTTAATGGAGGGGTATAAAGAAAGGAAGTGCAGGTGTAATTAGCAAGGAACCTATAACGTCAACACTCAAATCTATAGGTAACACGGTAAGATTTGGTAACTAATTCCCTACAGTGTACACTGCCCACAACCACCACCTTTGCGTCAACGATGACTAAGGTAGCAAGCTTGTCTCACTAGCTCAGTGTTTTTCAACCTTTTTATTGGAACGGAACCCTTTGGAACATTTAGTCTGCTCGCGGAACCCCCCATACAGTGACAGAAGAAAACATCAATTGATACAGGTGTGTCTAACACTGTAATGGTAGTCCAACTCAAAGATAAACTCATGTGGTCGAAATAGCCAATATTGCTAATTAATAAGTTACTTTATTGTTACCTGTTAGCATCAGGCATCTATTTACACCAATGAACATTTCAAAACTCATCCAAGCACTCATCACGCCTTTGTGCCCTTGACATTTGCTCCATTATCAATGTGTTGCTATGGTACTGCCAGACGTGGTCCCTGGCGATTTTGAATGTTATTCTTATATTTTACCTTGCCATTGACGGAACCCTTGTGCTCTGCAGAACCCTGGTTGAGTGACTAGCTCATTTGATAATATGTGTGAGTGTTGAGTTCATGGTTTAATCCTGGTGGAAGTCAGTAATTGTTTTCATGCGACACGTAGACCTCAGGTGCTCTTTCTATGTCGAAGAGAAATTTCCTAACATCATAAATAGTTTTCTGAACTGACATAACGGTTATGATTACTAAATAAACTAAATGTTCTGGAGATGCACTTTTCTGATTGTGCCCCACTTGGGAAAAGCATCTAAACCACAATGGCCCACTAGTAGTGGTGAGCCGGAATATCATCCCCGTAGTATTCCCATGGGAACGGGGAGCTAAAATCATTGAGTTTGGCAGGAACGGGACGACAGAAAGCTGGCAGTTGCAGGTACGGGGCGGTAATCGGGTTGGGTGGTAATGGTAACGGTACAGGAATGAGGAAGGACAAAAATGAGCTTGAATGGAGACCAATTCTGAGCAGAAATAAATAAGCTAATTCCAAAATGTACACCTCCCTTTCCTTTATTGCTTTCCCAGCCCTCCCTACTACAGATTGCCTTTGTAGCAGCTGTGTGTGCATGCGACGCTGTGCGTAGGTGGGACACTTGGTGCTGATGCTTCGATTTTTAAGAGAAAATTTTTCAAAAAAAGTTTTCTTGGTTATGACAGAAATTAGGCAATAAATTTATGGAAACCGGCGGTAACAGTAGCAAAAACATTTAAAAGTGACGGATACGGGACGGTACAGGGATACCATATGACGGGAACGGGATAGGAAGGAAATCAAAAACCTTTATAGGACGGGAACGTGACGGGAAACAAAAACCCTTCCTTTACACATCCCTACCCGCTAGCCCCTAATCTAACCCAGAGATTACATGGAGACCTGACCAGATACATGCATAACTTATAAAGAAACTTCTATCCCTTTTCCAGCGTATTGCAGGGTTAGGTACTCATCTAGCCCCTCTGATTGAACACAAGATTTCCGCAGCCGGTTTCCGACCAAAGGTGCAAACCCTATGCTTAATTATCGTCGGTCTATTGTTCGTTAGGTTTGGTTTGTTGGTGTTTAAGGTCCCGTCAACTACAAGGTCATTAGAGACCCGTCCACTGCATAGTTCTAGTGCATAGTCTGCACAGACACTACACTAATGCGACGATTATTGGGTATTAGCAGTACCCAGCTTTCCCGAGCGACCACCCATGTCAGTACTAACTGGGCTTGCGTTGCTTAACTTCAGTGATCAGACGAGAACTGGTGTGTCCAACGCAACTCGCCGCTCCCTGTGTTCGTTAGGGAATTCCACCGACCCCAAGGGGCGAGCTCCGACACCTGGAAATTTTATCTCATCCACCCCACCTCGGTCCAGTTTCGAACCTAGAACCACTAACGCAGTTACCGAGGGCGCTACCCACTGTGCCAGCGAAGGGGGGGATACATACATAACTTATGTAGCAATAAAATTAGTAGCCCACAAAGAGATTCTCGCAGGTATGTTGTACTCCATGTAGAATGCAGTGTCTTACTCGCGGATAACATCGTACACGCTGCATGGCACCATGCAACTTACACCTTGTAAACTGGATCATGAGCCCGATGGAGCGCACTTAAAACATGACAGACATGTGTGATGATTGCCCAAGGGGTCAAGTGCATGGCTGCCTTCACGACTTGTTACCAGACTGCACTTCATATGCCCAGTAGTGCACCACTATGGGTGTCAACAAACACGACTCCTCAGTCGTGCGGATGCTTCTGTCATGTCAACAGCAGACATCAATCGATGACATACTGTACAAGTCGTGAGCTGTCCGTCAGAGGGGACAACTCGACCAGTAATGGAGAAGGACGTGCACGACTGTCAACTACTTGACTTCCAGTTCTGAGTTGTGTACTTGCCAAAGGGTACAAACATAAACAACGCAGGTTTCCTACTTTCAGATACCCGGCGCTGATCAGCGCCGACCAGTGCCAAGAATGTTTGAATGATGGCTGATGAGACCCACACATACATACACCAGGTTCATACGCCGCCGGTAAGTTTACCGGAATTAATATTTGGTTCTTGCTCGCTGGTTGAGGTTACGTACATTGAAACCCAAAGCACAAATGGACAATGAGGCTTTAATCTCGCCAGTTTTTAATAAAATACCTACTGTATATGGAACAAAAGAAACAAGTACCAATGCAAAGCAACTCTTAGCCCTTTTCCCGCCTGTAGCTCGGTCTGCTACCCATCTCGACCCTCGGAATGGACACAAGGGTGATATACTGGACGGTATTTTTCCATAGCCAGCTGCAGCCCTATGCTTATTTATTGTCAGTCTACAGCCCGTTGGGGTCACTCCACCGACACCAGGAATCGAGCTTCTAACCTGGGAATTTTGCCTCATCTACCTGTTGCATATTAATGAGGATTCTTTAACCTGAAAATCCCATCGTACACCACACAGGACCGAAGGAAGGCGAACTCAGCTCGAAGCTAGCTCACCTCGATCCAGTACCGAACCTGGAACCGCTGACGCAGTAAGATGGGACTCTCAAGAACAAAACCTTCAGACAATTTCGACATCTTCAGAACAACAGGCTGGTTTTAGTCGCTTTTTTGTGTCCACCACTTAATGCTGAACGGCGTACACTACGGCGACTGTTAGCACCTGATTTCTTTATGTTTGTATCCCGCTGAATGCGGTATTTCAGAAACGAACGCACTTCTCGTCGGACTCCCCACTAAAATACAGTACGTACTACTGTTCACTGAACACTAGCCCGGAACCGTTTAACACCATTTGTTATGCCTTACGACCTGGCTGGTCATTAGTGTGTCTCCATCACTCTTGAATCACGCCTCTGCGTGGCATGACACTGCATTCCAGGAGCCCTCGCTCCTCAACATGGTGTTCACGGCAGTCTGGCGGACCAGACGACCCACCTCCCCTTCTAGGGATCTCGATGGGCGTGCCATCTTCCCAATGTAGTCGTGAAGTCGTATATTTGACCTGGTGGAAACCCGACACCGCCTTTGGCTAAATAAGTTTACAAACCAAACTAGCCGTGAAAATGAGTTTAAAAATCACACTATAACATTCTAACCATTATTAAACAATTATAGCGTTGAATGTCGAGTTCATGCTGTTCAAGGACATTATTACAACAAAGGTATCGAAGAAATGAATATTTTTAGTTCTTTCACGTCACACCTTCCTATCTGACCTAGAAGCTATTTTTTGTCATGATTGGGACGGTGTGTATAAACAAATGAATCAAATCGTACAGAAAACATGTTATATAAAAGCATTTAAGATACCGTATTTGATACTGCTATAGAAAGTCGTAGAAATGATTGAATTAAATGCATCAGAAGATGAAATTAAGAGAAAGTAGCTACTGTTGCTTTTCTTTTGTAAAAAAAAAAAAAAGAAGAGAAAATTAGAATCAGTTGTAATTCATGAAAATTATCTGTGAACTGTGTTATATTAATATATACTTGGTAGGGGGGAGAAGAGATAGGGAGATACTATAAAGAGGATTAAAAACTGGACGCTTTTCATCATCTCACTGAAGTAGGAAACATAAATTTAATTATAACTAATCATAGAGCACTACAAGTTGAATGGCCCCCTTTGATATACAAGTACGTAGTCGTTACAACTCAAATTTGCATCCAGTGAAATCTCTCACCGTCAATCGTACAACTCGTCAACAACAAAAAAATTATCTGGACTGTGAAGCACATTATCGTGCTATTTTTAATTCAAGGAAGTTCACATTATATTCACGTTTCTTTTCTTAAGTGTCGTTAAATTAGATTCAAAGATTTAGGTCTTGAAAAAAAATGAGGCATAACATTACGTGAGATTTCAGCAGAGGTGGATAATATAACCCTTACCGTAACTTCATCGTGTAACAACAAGTCGTGATGAACTCTATAATATTGCACGCCCCAAGGTATTTTACACTCATTAATAATTAACTTTCTCTGCTTTTTGATAGACATAAACGTTACCAAAGTCTAGTCAGATAACAATATAAATATTGCAAGTTTATAAATTAGTATTACAGTGTAGTTTAAAATCAGCAGTTCCCAGGTCGCTTAAATGTATTCATACTCAAAACACAACACCCTCCATTAAAAACTGAGAAATAATGAGCGACGGATTGACTATCTTTATTTATAATAATAATACCTTGTCAGAAAATATAAGCAGGGATGAAAAATACTTCCAAACTCTTAATTATTACTCGTTTTGATAAGTATTCACTATGCAGGATAAGGATCCAATCAGAAAAGGTAGCTTAACCCTAAAGCTATTTAGTGAGTATTTGACATATTGATTATTAATTCAGTGGTTTGAACAAGTTGATATTATTTGAATTTCTTACTAAGAAAATATCTATTATCACTTTAAGAAATGTGACGTAGCAGGATATCATCAGAAAACATGAATTTGGTATACAGTGTACTGCAGAAACAATCATTAGAATTCATGTTATTGACTTTTATGGTACCTACCTCCGTTCAAAACCGTTTCCGGAGTCATATTCTTCGCGCTTTACATTACCATTTTGACTATTTTCTGATCCAAATGGATGGCCTATTTCGTCAAAAATGAACTAAAATCTGTCATCGTAACGCCAAGTTCTATTGCGACCGCTCTTGAAGTCTAATTATTCGTATTTACTTTCTGGAAACGGACAAAATTTCGAATAAACCCGCCATATTAAATAACTACTTCTATAGAAAAACATTCGAAACGGAATAAGGACTGTACTGCGGCGCTCGTACTTCAGCAGTTTGGAATTTTATGCCATTAATTAAACCTGTCTACTGATACCAAATGGCTAATAGACTAGTGCACAGGTCTCCAACATTTTTGACTTGCGGGCCGGATTGGGAATTTTTCGAGGGCCTATGAGCCACAACCCGATTCATGGTGTTTTTGTTTTTTTTTAGAAAAAAATTACACAAATGGTAAATATTGTAATAATGTTGTCATAAATAAAGTGACCAGATTTTCCAGAGGGCAAAGCGGGACGCGGGCTTTTGGTGGGTGGCATCAGAAGCAGGGGGAGCCCCAAGCAGACGTGAGAGCAGGTTATACAAAGGGACATGATTGCATGCGGGGTGGATGAAAGCCTGGTTGGGGATAGACTGACAGGGCCGGTCCGTCCATAGGTTCAAAGTGTTCAAAGAACGCGGGCGGCTGCCCTGATGGGGCGGCCAATCAATGTTAACTTGCAGACATTAAGAAAATTATGTGAAAAAAATTGAGGGGGGGCGGGGCGGCCTCGACATAACTGCACGCGGGCGGCCGAACTCATAGGACCGGACCTGTAGACGGGAGTGGAGGATTAGAACCCGCAGACCCGACCTTGCCATAGGCGGGATAAGGGTGTGATGATGATGAAAGCGGGACGCGGGCTTTTGGTGAGAGCCCCCAAGTGACTTCATATCTACTGTAGCTTATAGCTTGAATGTGTGTCCATCCAGCACAGGATACATCATCTACATTATACCCTTATCCCGCCTGCGGCAGGGTCGGGTCTGCGGGATCTAGCCCTCCACCTCAATAGCCTATGGACAACCTGCTCCCACGTCTGTTTCGGTCTCCCCCTGCCCCGGGTGCTGCCGACCACTTGCATTCCTGAAATGGACCTAACGACCTCCTCCTCTCCTCTTCTCATTACGTGTCCATACCATCTCAACTTATTTTCCCCCATTTTTTTCAGCGATATCCACCACTCTCAGACTACCTCTAATATACTCATTCCTAATTCAATCAGCTCTCGACATCCCTCATGTACTACAGCATTCCCATCTCAGCTACTTGCATTCTGTTGACGTGGTTCTTCCACACTGCTCAGCACTGTGATCCATATAGCACAGCAGGCCTAACCACTGCCCTGCAGAACTTCCACCTGTGTGATAGGAGGGTCCTCCTATCACACAGGGCTCCACTTCCCTATCTCCACTTCAGCCATCCCCATTGATTCTATGGGTCACAGGACTGGTCCAGCACAGGAGACCTGATGTTTTAATTTGATGCAGACGATGATCAGTTGCCAACCTAGAAGGATCATTCTGAGTGGGTGCTCTGTACACGTATTTCATTGACAAGTGAATGCTTCTGAGAAGTTGCCGACAAAATGGGACAAACGGGCGTCCCGCCGGGACAAGACAGCGACGGCGGGACATGAAGTCTGAAATCGGGACGTCTGGTCACCCTATCATAAATCACATTCAGGAATCTCCACAGAGACTAACAACGACATCTGACTGACGCCTGGCATTTGTTCCTGCTCGACGGCTCAGCACTGTTTTATGGAATCCTTCCGCGGGCCGTAAGTTGGAGACCTATGGACTAGTGCAAAAAAAGCACTAGTCTATTGTTTCGTTGGTGTTTTAGGGCCCTTAAACTACAAGGTTATTAGAGCCCCGTCCACTTCGTCGTTCTAAAGCAGAGACTGCACAGACACTACACTAATGCGATGATTTTTGGGTATTAGCGATATCCAGTTTTCCCAAGCGACCACCCATGTTAGTACTAGCTGGGGATCGCGTCGCTTAACTTCAGTGACCAGACGACAACTGGTGTGTCCAACGCAATAAGCCGCTCCTCCCACCTATGGCAGCAGTGGCGTAGCCAAGGGGGGGTTGGGGGTTAAACCCCCCCCCCCCCTTGGGCCTCGAATATAACGTAGAGGTATACACCCTATCGAGTCATATCCCCCCTTCAGAAAATCCTGGCTACGCCACTGTATGGCAGGGTCGGGGACTCATCTTCGCCCCTCTGAATGGACACATGGGCGGCATTTTTACGCGGCCGGCTGCCGACCAAAGTTGTAACTACTATGCTTACTTATCGTCTACCTATAGGGGTACTCCACCGAGCACCTACACCTACATCCGCTTATTTATCGTCGGACTTATTACTGAATAATAGAGAGGATCATTTTCCGTGCAGATGGCATAGTACATCACATCCGACCACGGTTTTACTTCTCATCTGACGGGGGACTTCTCCCCAATCCACCTCAATCCAGTATCCAACCTAAAACCAATGACGCTAACTCCTGTATCACCAAGGCGGGTGGCTAATGGACTAGTGCACATGCAAAATTTTAGAAATGGAAGTTTGTGGTTTACTGACAGGAAAGATGCGAGTTCCTATACCTGACAATATTGGCGATTTAGCGCATATTGTTTTCGACGTGCAATCCCTACAAGGAATTACAGTAGGCCTACTTCTTACCCCAACACAGGCATCCAGTGTACCACTGTCGGATGGGGAATAAAGTTTTGTGGGTTTCAATGTGCGGGTATGAGACTGCCAACGGCAACAGGACAGCAAACACTAGGCCTGGATTGGATTCCTAGGTTTGCTGCATCCCTTCTGCTTATTTATCGACGGTCTATTTGTCTTCGTTTAAACACTTTCCTTCCACCGACACTAGAGGGGCAAACTCCTATACCTGGAAATTTCGAAGAACTGAGCACAATGGTTGACTACTGTGTCAATAGTTCTGGGTGCGCCTTCCGTCGGATAGGAAGTATCGCCGTCGCCCGGCGATAAATAAGCGGATGGGTTGCACCTTTGGTCGGCAGCCGGCTGCGTGAAAATACCATATAACAGATCGCCCAAATGTTCATCCAGGATTTTTTGTTTGTTTGTTTGAGTTTAAGGTCCCGTCAACTACAAGGTCATTAGAGACCCGTCCACTGTATAGTTCTAATGCATATACCGCACAGACACTACACTAATGCGACGATTATTGGGTATTAGCAGTACCCAGCTTTCCTGAGCGACCACCCATGTCAGTACTAACTGGGCTTGCGTTGCTTAACTTCAGTGATCAGACGAGAACTGGTGTGTCCAACGCAACTCGCCGATCCTTCATCCAGGACAACGATGGGTACCCTACCCTGCCTTAGGCGGGAAAAGGGTTAATAGTTGCTTTTACTTTGTAGCAAAGTTTCATGGATGATATAGAAGTCTACAGATATATGTAAATTCAGCTTCGTTTTAACCCTGGTACCACCTGTGGTAGAGTCGGGGACTCATTTGTCACATCGGAATATTTTTACGCAAGCGGCTGCCCATTTTATTCGCTACCGCACCTGGGGAATTCACACATAGGCAGTGCTATAACGAGAGCGTGGCGAGGAAGGCGGCCGCCACGGGCGCAACTGGGTTTGGGGCGCAACATTTTTAAGCTTTTTGTCATTACTGGGTTACAGGGAGGCACAAGTTAGACACTTGCCACAGGCGCTTCATAACCCCGTTACGGCACTGCACATAGGTGACATCGTACACTCCACGTAAGGGCACGTGTTTACTTCCCATCCGACGCGTGAGCTGCTCTACCCCAAAAGAAGTCCTGGATCGAATTTGCAACCCCGGGCGAAAGAGTCAAACACGCTACTCTGCCAGCCAACGAGGTGGCAGAGTAGCGTGTGGAGGGCCACTGATGTCAATCTCATTTCAGCCGCGGGCCATTTTAAAAGCAAGCAAAATTAAGGGAAGGGACACACGATATGCTTGTACAGTAGATTGTTACTAATCCTGATTTTCACCTCTTAGTTTCTTTAAATATTTAAAGAAATATCAAATTAGAATAATAAGGAAACTGTTATGAAGCTAAAGAAAAATGCATGCAGGTAACTAATAAATAATTAATCAAAAGAAAAAATATACATAAATAATAATGAACAAGCATACATATAATTAGCGGTATAATTAGGGATTATTTGATATGATTGATGCGTAATGGTGGCTGCACTCATTACTAAATTTAAATAACAATCGTTTTTCTTCAGGTAACCTCTGAAGAATTTTTAACTTTCTTAGATTTTAAAGTAAATACAAATGAAGTCCTTCAACAGCCGCAGCCATCATCAGCGGGTTCTAGTCCGCCACTCCCGCCTATCTCCCACCAGGCCCCTGTCCACTCCACGTACTACCATATCCTTACGAATAACCTGCTCCCACGTCTACTTTGGTCTCCCCCTACCCCGGCTGCTTCCAACCACCTCAATCTAATCTCCCTCATTTTAACCGCGATGTTCCCCAACCCAAGCTACCTCTGATGTACTCGCTCCTAATTCTATCACTCATGTACCGCAGTATTCTCATCTCGGCAACTTTCGGGAGCGGCTTATTGCGTTGGACACACCAGTTCTCGTCTGATCACTGATGTTAAGCAACGCAATCCCAGCTAGTACTATTATGGGTGGCCGCTTTGGAAAACTGGGTACTGCTAATACCCAAAAATCGTCGCATCAGCGTAGTATCTGTGCAGTCTCTGCATTAGAACTACGCAGTGAACGGGGCTCTAATGACCTTTGTAGTTTGAAGTGCCCTAAAACACCAACGAAACAAAATCGGCAACTTGTATTCTATTTACGTGGCGCTTCCTCACTGCCCAACACTCTGCTTCATGTGGCATAGCTGGCCTAACCACTGCCTTGTAAAACTTTCCTTTCAAAAATAAACACTGTGGGACGCCAGTTTGACATCACTATTCGCAACACAATTCGCTACTTTAAAAAAAATGCTGTGCTAAAATCCTCTACCCCCTTCACTACAGGTAAGAAGAAGAGCAGCGTGATAACCAGAAGACGTTTGACCTCTGGCAAATGCACCAGACATAAACAACAACTACATACATGTTAAATGCTTATCAGCGACTTCCGTATAGACAGTATAGAGTCGGGAACCTGCCTATCAGATAATTTAAAACTTGTGAACATTAAACCGATGCAATTAGCTAGTTTCAATGAATGTATTATGTAATAAAACAATATCAAAAGTAATATTATACGAATTGGCTCTGAGGGCAAAAAAATGCTTCAAAGAATGACAGCCACTTTTCTTTTAGACGTGAAAAGGGAAGCATACAAAGATTATAATGTGTAAGGTGACTACTCGTAATTATCCTCTTCAGATTATTGCATGTTTGAAATTTAGTAACCGTAATCAAGAGTTATAATATCCTTGTGGAGGTCTCTATTGTTATTCAAATCAGGGCATTTTTCTCAAAATGGACAACATCATCTGAGCAAAGAATAGAGGAGTAAAAATAATGTAAAGATAAATACACTACTGCCACCACCACCACCATTACCAAAGCATAATCGTCAACGGGTTAATGACATTTCTACTGAATTACCCTTTCAGATTCGTAAATGACCCACCCAGGTAAAGGTTAATTATCGAGTCGATATTAAACGAAATACTACGTCAATTTCTCTAAACAAAAGGCAAACACAACTACTAACTATTTTTTCCGCCTATGGCAGGGAGCTGGGTACTCATCTTTGTCCCTCTACATAGAAAAATGAGTGAGCGGCGAGTTGCGTTGGACACACCAGTTCTTGTCTGATCACTGAAGTTAAGCAACGCAAGCCCAGTTAGTACTGACATGGGTGGTCGCTCGGGAAAGCTGGGTACTGCTAATACCCAATAATCGTCGCATTAGTGTAGTGTCTGTGCAGTGTATGCATTAGAACTATGCAGTGGACGAGTCTCTAATGACCTTGTAGTTGACGGGACCTTAAACACCAACAAACCAAAAAAATAGAAAAATGAGTGATTTATTCGATAGTATTTTACGCAGCCGGCTGCCGACCAAAGCTGCAACCCCTGTGTTTAATTATCGTCGGCCTACTGTTCTTTGCCGCACCATCAATGGCAAGGGACGAGCTGCTACACCTGGGAATTTCACCTCATCTACCACCAGGTACACACCAGTTCTCGTCTGATCACTGAAGTAAAGCAGCGCAACCCCAGCTAGTACTGACACGGGTGGCCGCCTGGGAAAACTGGGTACTGCTAATACCCAAAAATCGTCGCATTAGTGTAGTGTCTGTGCAGTCTCTGCATAAGATCTATGCTGTGGACGGGGCTCTAATGACCTTGCAGTTGAAGGGCCCTAAAACACCAACAAAACAAAAACAAAATGCATAGTAGAGAGCAGGGCCACCGAGAGGGTTATTAAGTGCTTGAACAAGACTAATATGGCCCTCCTCACCTGCACATGAATACATAAATTAATAATGTCATAATTGTGCATTTATTAATTACATTCAAACATACTTACAAATATATTAAAAAAGAGGACAAGTACTTCTGTAAAAAATAATAATAAAAATGATACACATGGGCCCCCTTTGAGTTCCATGGGCCCCGTAACACCACACAGAGTAACGGCTTTATTTCCCATGCGTTGGAAGGCGCATTCGGGACCTCTCTCGCGCTCGAAAAATAGCCAACCCACCTCCCAACTCGATCTAGTAACAAACCTGAGCCACTGACACAGCAATCGAGCACGCCACCTCCTGCACCAATGAGGCAGGTCAAGACAAAGTAGTCCTCTAAACCTTGACTCAAATTTATTAACAGGGGATGGACGAAAGTTATGTACAGTAAACGCAAACTAACATAGGTGGCCAATTGCGACAGCACCATCTATTGACAATAAAATGGAACTTAAGATTGAGAAAACACTCTCCAGAAAGAAGTGTCGGCTCCCCCTCTCTCTCACTCTCGTCCTAAGGCCAGAACAAAAACCGGAAGGGAATACTATTGCTTGCATTCATCTCAGAATGTTTGTTATGTTGATAAATTCGATCTGCAAGAAATCGACACTAAAAACCAAACAAGTGTCTTGACAAGAGAAATACAATAAACATTTCATTCCTAACCCTTTATCCCAACTGTGAGAGAGTTGCGTAAGTATCTGTCCTGGTGGTACCGGAAACAGGCAGACGATCTGTTGGACAACATTTTTCATTATCATAGGCCGGGTCGGAGGTCCATTTTTGTCCCATTTTGACACATGAGAGATCTGGTGGGCGGTATTTTTAAGCAGCCGGTTGCCAACCCAATGCCGTAACCAGTATGCCTTTTTTTATCTTCATTTTGGGAGGAGGAAAATATTTACTTATACTGTAAATGGAGATTCCTGGTCAAGACCTGGTAAAGCTCCATGCAGAAAGGGTTCTTTTGGCCGCCGTAGTAGTAACATTATGCGTCCACCTCGGGGACTGAATTTGTGCTCGATGGTACCAGATCCAATGCTGACCGAGGTTGGGTTGCTCTTTCGAGTGCAAGAGAGGCCTTCAGCACGTTTTGGCCAAATGATGGGTATGGTTAACAATGGACCCGTCATCCAGCATAGACAGATCTAAGACTGACACTCCAGAATGGACACGCCCTGCCTCGGGTGCTACCAACCACCTGCATTCCTGAAATGGACCTAACGAGCTCCCCCTCCCCTCTTCTCATTACGTGTCTATACCACCTCAACCTACTCTCCCTCATTTTTTTCTGCGATGCCCCGCACCTCCAGGCTACCTTTAATATACTACTCGTTCCTAAATTTATCAGCTCTCAACATCCCGCTCATATACCGCAGCATTCGCATCTCGTCTACTTGTATTCTATTTACGTGGCTCTTCCCCACTGCCCAACACCCTGATCCATATAACTTAGCGGGCATAACCATTGGCTCTGTAAAACTCCCCTTTCAACTTGATTGGAACCCTCCTATCAATCAGGGTTCACCTTGCTTGTCTCCACTCAAACATCCCCCATCGATTCTATGGGTCACGTCCGAGTCTATCTCCCCATTGCTTTGGAACGGTAATCCTAAGTCCTTGGCACAATATAAACTTTTTAATGGCGCAATATGAAAGCCTTTGACGAAAAAAATCAGTGAGAATTCCAGTTAGTAAATTTTAGGTAATGGAGGTTTCTTTATCATATTCACCACTCGTTTAATAAATACGAAAGCCATAGGCATATATCACTTAATAAGCCATAAATTAATGTTGCAGAACGGCTGCTACAGGTGTTGAGTCACTGGTTGCTGTGGTCAAATACTTCAACTGAAATTGATGCCGATCAACCACAACATATTATTATCATATATTACTTATGGTGCTGCACTACTGGGTTTATGAATTTTCAGGATCAATCCAGGAGGTTCAATCCGCCGTGGTGGCGTAGTGGTTAGCTCACTCGGCAACTACGCCAGTAGTTCTAGGTTCGATACTGGACCATGGTGGGTCGGCTTCTTTCGGGCGAGAGAGAAGCCGCGAGTGTGCCTTCATTCGGATGAGAAGTAAAACCGAGGTCCCGTGTGTGTGTACGATGGCGCTTGCACGTAAAAGAACCCTCTCTACTACGCAACGGGTAGATGAGGCAAAATTTCCAGGTGTAGGAGCTCGCACCCTGGCGTCGGTAGCATTCCCCAACGAACACTAGACGATAAATAAGCGTAGGGGTGCAGCTTTGGCCGGCAACCGGCTGCAGAAAAAAACTATATCCAATATATCACCTTGTGTCCATTCAGAGGGACAAATGGGTACCCGACCCTGCCATAGGCGGGAAAAGGGTTAGGAGTTGCTAATCCAGGAGGTTTCTTTCGGGTGAGAGAGCGACAGAGAAAGAGAGAGATATATATGGGAAGTATTGTTTGTACACCAAACCTCCAGGTGTATGAGCTCGTCCCAGCGCCGGATTTAGATATTGAGAGGCCCTAGGCTATTTCAATTTTGAGGCCATTTTCTTAAATTTTGAAGCCCGCCTAATGGTAAATCCGGCACTGGCTCGTCCCCTGGTGTCAATGTAGGAAAAGTGTCCCAACGGAGAAAAAAATAGGCTAACAGTAAATAAATATAGGCGTTGCAGCATTGGGTTGGCAGCCGACTGCGTCAAAATACCGTCTAGCTGTAGATCCCTCATTTGGGTACCCAGCCCTGCCATGGCGGGCTAAATTAGGAACGATGTTGAGAAAGGGTTACAAGGGTACATAATTAAGCCTAGCTTGTCTTCTAGGCTCTGACTCTAATAGGCAACTTCCGTCAGTAGTAACTCGTAATTCAGCCTCGAACCAACGTCTGACTACATATTCCGAAAAGATTTTCTGTAGTCTAATAGTTGCACTTTTTAGGGGCTCCCAAAAAAACTGAACAAGAATCAAAGAGTGGAGCTTCTCTTGTCTAACACTGTAAGTCAAGCCATCTTTCTCGAGTTCATAAACTTGCATTCCTCCATTTACTTTGACAAATTTGACCAGAACAGGACGAGACAAGGAAAAGGACCATATCACCCGAAATATATGGTACAATACCTGCTAGAGTCAACCTTTACCACCCTGCACGGATGCAATGGATCCGAATATTACAGTCCCGAAATACAAGGAGCGGGTGTATTGAGTTGGACACACCAGTTGTCGTCTGATCACTGAAGCTAAGAAACGCAACCCCAGCTAGTACTAGCATGAGTGACCGCTTAGGAACACCGTGTAGTGTTAATACCCAAGTCGTCGTGACAGCGTAGTGTCTGTGCAGACTCTGCATTTCAACTAGGCAGTGAACGGGGCTCTAATGACCGTTGTACTTGAAGAGCCCTAAAACACCAACAAAACAAACAAAGGTGAAAAAGAAGGACCCTAAAATGAGCTCCGAATATAATTAAAAAACAGGACATGCATAAGACATAATGAAATTATTTCCATTACTATTTAGACTAGAAAAAAACATGAGCTACTTAAAAAAAGCGTCGTTAAAATGGCACTGACCATTTACTTTTTATTTTATTGTTGTCCACTAACTGTGTTGTAGGTCACTAAGCGAAGATGATTATTTCATTCAAGAAATTGGGCTAATGATATTTGTTTATACGATAAACAATATACATATTATATCTCCTACTTTTAGCATGTTGGAATTAGATGTCCACCTATTTGTCGTAAATAATAATTACCAAAACAAAGAGTACGACAAGTGGTCAGCAGGGGCGTATCGACGAACGGGTTAAACTCCCTTCCTCCCACACCTGAAAATTTCAGCTGACGTGTGGGGAAATATATCAATGACGCCCTCTGAAAGTTTTGGTGAAAACAAAATGAGGGTAGCTGAGTTACGGATGCTGAGGTATGTGTGGGGGGGGGGCACAAGAGCAGATCGGGTGAGAAACGAGTATATCAAGGGTACCCTTGGGGTGGGAGACATAATAGAAAAGATTAGAGGGAGGCTGAGGTGCTATGGGCATGTTCTGAGGAGAGGAGAGGAAATGCAGATGGTGGGAGTAAAGGTAGGTGGAATGAAGGGAGAGCTGGTTCAAAAAAAGAAGTGAATGAAGGAACAGAACTCGCAGACCTGACCCCGCCATGAGTGGGATAAGGGTAAGAAGAAGATGATGATGATGTCCTCTGAAAGTTTTCCTGATTGCACCAGATGTCAACAAGGTGTCAAGTGTCTGTATGTAGATTCTATCATTTTACCATCCACATGAAGTAGACAGCTTAAGGCCGTTGAACTCAGAGTGCAGACATTTGCTACTGTAGAGTCGATACTTCATCTCCTCAGTCAAATCAATAAAAGGAAGTGGTGCCATGCAGTGGCAGACTGGTTATGTGAAATAAGAGAAAATTCCAACACGGGCCGCAAATAATGTTTTCGTTTAAATAACAAGATATAATAACCTATTTTCTTCCAATTTAACCTCGATTTATAAAAAAAAGTGTTGGTGGTCCAAGTGAACTCGCCTCGATGGCGCAGTTGGTAGCACACTAGGCCACCTATGTTAGTACTAGCTGGGGTTGCGCTGCTTAACTTCAGTGATCAGACGAGAACTAGTGTGTTCGCCGCTCCCACTCGGTAACTGCGTCAGCAGGTCTAGGTTCGATACTGGACCGAGGTGGGTTGGCTTCTTTCGAGCGAGAGAGATGCCCCGAGTGCGCCTTCCTTTGGATGAGAAGTAAACCCGAGGTCCCGTGTGGTATACGATGTCATTTGCAAGTAAAAGGACCCTCTCTACTATGCAACAGGGAAATGAGGCAACATTTCCAGGTGTAGGAGCTCGCCCCTTGGGGTCGGTGAAGTCCCCAACGAACAGTAGACCGACGATAAATAAGCATACGGGTTTCAGCTTTGGTCGGCAATCAGCTGTGGAAAAACACTGTCCAATATATCGCCCTTGTGTCCATTCAGAGGGACAGGATGGGTACCCGACCCTGCCATAGGGGGAAAGAGTTAGGAGTTGCTTTGTCGGTGGTCCAAGTGAAAGAACCGCCTAAGTGCCTCAGAGGTAGCCTGGTTCGTTTCTGGACCGAGGAATAAAAAGAGATTGCCGCGCCGGGCCGAAGAAACCTGGAAACCGAATTCCAAAAAATAAAAAAATTAATTATGCATAAGAAAAAAGTTCAACAAATGGCTGGCACTCTCAGGCCTGCGCTCTCAAGTCGACACTGTAAGGCCGACACTCCATGGTAGACAGTCTGCCGGACCTCGATCTGCTGTCAACTATGTACCTCGACTATGGACCTATGGTCAACTTTGGACGACTATGGTCAACTATGGACCTCGATCTGCAGTCAACTATGTACTGGGTCCCGCTTTTGTCCGGGCTGGGCCTGCCATATCAGAATCTGGTTACGAATGAAGGAAAGCGGTTTATTACGTTGGACACACCAGTTCTCGTCTGATCACTGAAGTTAAGGAACGTGATCCCCAGCTAGTAGTAACATGGGTGGCCACTTGGGAAAACTGGGTACTGCTAATACCCAATAATCGTCACATTAGTGTAGTGTCTGTGCAGTCCCTGCATTAGAACTACACAGTGGATGGGGCTTGAAGGGCCCTAAAACACCAACGAACCAACCAAATACGAATGAAGTTACGCCAGCTTTTGCGCTTATTAAGTTATTCGTAATTTCGATCATGGTGCAATGAATTTCGTTTGGAGGGTTAAAAGCCAAACGATTGTTCATGGCATGCACGTTGAGAGGAAAATCATTCGCATTCAAATCAGAAAAACAATCAACAAACAAAAACAATAAATCTGTTGATTGCTATTATAAAAATGATTCTGTTATTACCTTTTATTCAGAGTGTAAAAATGCAAATTGCACCAGCTTTAAATATTGTACTACCTGGTTAATGGTAATAGGAATCATGAGATGAATTTCAAATTGTTTTGTCTAATACACATGTGGATGCCAACAAGAAATAAATTAATACAGTATAATAGTATATTGTGTAATAAAAGAGGGTCAAAGTTAATATGCTAACTGCATATTTCATAGCAGGAAAAATTAAGAAAAAAAATTTAAATTTTCATAATTATATAGTTCTCATGTGTGAAGAGCATCTTCGAATAGGTTATCCAACTTTTGACGGGCTGATGATGAGTAGAAAGGGTTATAACCTAATTTTGCAAGTAATTACACCAATCAAGTAATATACCTGGGTCTTCATCGGCTTTCAAAATTTACCTCTTCTTTCGAAAATAAACTACCCTAATAAAAATAAGTTATTTGTAGTATATTATTAATGTGTCCAATTTCTATTTTGTGGTAATGTCGATTAAATTAAGAATTAAACCAGGTTGGCCAGTCCTGTAACGTTTTAAATAGCATTTTTACCTCGAGATAATATAATCCAAAAACGTTTCCAAATTTTTAAGACGGTTCCTATGAAGCCCCGAATCATGCAGATATCATGCAGAATTTTTTGTTTCCTTGGGTGTTTTAGGGCCCTTCAACTGCAACAATCATTAGAGCCCCGTCCACTGCGTAGTTCTAATGAAGAGCCTGAGCAGACACTACACTGTTTTGACGATTTTGGGTATTAGCAGTACCCGGTGTACCTAAGCGGACATCCATGCTTAGGGCCGGACAGCCAATTTGTTCAGTTCTCAACCTTGAAAACAATACCAAACTTTTAATGCTTTGGTGCTTCCGGAAAGAAAGGTAATTCTTGCCATGTGCTGGCAAACATGAAAATATAAGGGAAAATATTATGAGGGGGGCGGTCACCCGTGCTGGTATTCTAGTTGGGGTTGCTTTGCTTAGCTTCAGTGATCAGACCAGAACTGGTGCCATTCTACCAGCGGAGAAACGCCTACCCTACAGACGCAGGATCTCTGCACCGGTTCCAGAGCAGATAAAAGCACCGACCTGGTCATGTCCATTCTCCTATCCAGGAACTCACACCAGCATATTATAGGCCTGCTTATTGAGTAATTGATTTTTTACCGTCCTCCGAACGCTTGTTTGTTGGCGTTTTAGGGCCCGTCAACTACAAGGTCATTAGAGCCCCGTCCACTGTGTAGTTCTGATGCAGAGACTGCACAGACACTACACTAATGCGAGGATTTTTTGGATACTAGTGGTACCCAGTTTTCCCAAGCAGCCACCCATGTCAGTACTAGCTAGGGTTGCGTTGCTTAACTTCAGTGATCAGACGAGAACCGGTGTGTCCAACGCAATTTGCCGCTCCTCCGAACGCTGATTACACCAGATTCGCGGTGTGTCTGTAGGGCACGTGGTATTGCATAGTGCACAGGGGTGTATACGATCCTTCACAAGGACGATCTTGGCCTGGAAGTCGAGCATGTTTGACCTCGTTCGGGGTTGCCTGAGCTATTTGGTTATCGTAGACGTCAGAAAACTAATCTTTCACAATTAGTTTCGGAAAATACAGGATCTGTTTAGAGAGGGGTCAGTCAAAAAAGACTGAGAACTACTCGATGTAATACACGTTGAATCAAATTATAAAACCCCGAGGTGAATTTATCAAATAGTGCAAGTCACCTGGAACTTCCGTCTATACATCAGCTGAGAACTTGGAAGATTGTGCTCAATATTAAACAATCAAATGTGAAAAATAAATGTACCGCATGAGAAAAAAGCGAGGGGGTCACATCTCTGACAACAAAGCCAATAACAATATCTGGTTTTTAATGACTATTCCGAGTTCAACTACGATACGTCCAAAATGTCACTATCATGAAGGACGACGTATGTAACATCTTACGAAAATCATTGCTACACAAGAAAAACAACTATAAGTATAATAACGATGATGATAGTGCGTGATTACTATAAAAGAAAATACAAATTTCTAAACAGATTCCCATTGCTCATAGAAATTGTATCCTAAAAAAAGTAATGATTAGTTTTCCAGACGCCGTATTAATTCAAAATGACCACTTTGAACCCTAAAAACATGTCATCGAAAGAAGCTTTCAGGGTAGAGATCCTCTTGCCACTTATCTAAAAGAGGGCGCTATAATCATTCCCACTAACAACCACAACAGGCGGCCTACTTCAAAGTGACAGAAACTAAATACCAGGAAGAGAAAGGCAGAAATTGGTCTGTCCACCAGTAAGGCCATTTACAGACGTCGTTTGGTTAGCATCTAGGATTAGGATTAGTTTCATGGGTTGGGGAGTAAGCCAAGAAGCCAAAACAGGACGAACCCTTAGGAGGCTGCTCGCAGGAGATGAGGAGGTAAGTGAAGAGGACGAAGGAGAGGGGAAATCTGCAGCACCCAACGTTCTTTTCCAACCACCCATGTTGGCATTGACGTGGGCTTGCGCTGCTTAACTTCAGTGATCTCACGGAAACTGGTGTGTCCAACGCAACTTGGCTGCACAGCCAATTTTTCTGCCTTGGTGGCGCAATAGGTAGCCTGCTCTATGTACTGCGCCAGTTGTTCCAGGCTCGATACTGGATCGAGGTGGTTTGGCTTCATTCGGGCGAGAGAGAAGCGCCGAGTATGCCTTCCTTCGGATGAGGTCTGGAATATCCCTGTTGCTTCTGTTATTGTGCAATAGGTCAGACACCATGCAATATTATAACCAACAAAGCATTAATTTACCTGCCAAAATGGGGTGGGCCCGTTTGCCCCACAGCCAACAAAGCCAATATTCTTGCGGGTTCCAGACGCCTGGCTGGAGTGCCCCCAGTCAGAGGATGTTCAGTGGACCCGCAGACTCACCCCTGGCACAGGCGGGATAAGGGTAGGATGATGATTCTAATTCTAATTTACTACACTGTGAGCAGCCCTTTCTTTGGCCAATATGGCAGTGGAGAGACTAACTCTCAATCCTACATATGATAACCTAATACCCCTAAAACCCTAAGCTATAATTCAGGTGCCTCCCCTAACACAATACTAGCAATGGTTGGTTTTCCTTGGATGAAGCCCTCCACCTTATCCTCTCCAAGGCCATTCCATTGTTGAATAACCCTTGGCAAAAATGACCAGTAGTATGAGTCTGTCTGTGCCCTAACCTCTTTCAATTTATATGGATGATCCTTTCTCCCCTTATACTCAGCTGGGGACACACTTCCAGCCAAACGTCCATTACATCCCAGCAGCAGCAGTCTAATAAAAAGGCTAATGCTGTGAGATATACGCCTCTGGCTTAATGTGTCCCACCCTAGTTCCCTAATCATGGCAGATACGCTCTCCCTGTGAGAAAACCTATTAAGTACAATTCTTGCTGCCCTCCTTTGGATCCTTTCAACCTCCCAACATAAGTCCTGCCAGAAGGGGAACCAAATTGGACTGCCATACTCCAAAATTGGGCGTACCATTGAAATATATGCTGTTTCCTTTACCTCCTTTGTGCTATCCCGAAGGACCCTACTAATCAGACTGAGGAATTGACCAGCCCTCCCAATCACTTTACCAATGTGATCCTTCCAATGTTGTATCCTGTGATCCTTCCAATGTTGTATC
>JAAFCE010004209.1:17689055-17833545 GCA_013389805.1 Trigoniulus corallinus | reverse complement strand
CTGTGATCCTTCCAATGTTGTATCCTGTGATCCTTCCAATGTTGTATTCCATGATGTATCCTGTGGTATTCGACAAAGGTTCTTTGGTCTCTTTGTGGGGTCCCTCTTTTCAACAGTCCTTAGACGCGTGCTTTTTAAGCGTAGCCCGGTTTTTGAAATAAAAACGAGTCAGACATCCACCTCAGGACAAACAAGTGAATTAATAGCAACTATCATAAATTTTGAGGAAAAAATCGCTTAGGATAATGCCAATAAATGGGTAAACAAGTAGTTAGTTATCCAGTAATAATCTGAATAAAGACTTGTATCGCAATTAGATCTAGTCCATCCTGATGTTTGCGTTCAAATTGGAAAACTGGTAGTATTGTTGAAAAAATATAATAGCATATTTATCGTAAAATACTTACTGAGATAAAATATTAGATAAAACTTGCAGGTGAACGAGAAAGATTTCAATCAATATTATGAAAAAGAACTAACAAAGCACCTGAAGGTTATCGTGTTCGAAAGAAAACGGAAAATATCGACGACCGCCATTAGTCAATCCATCACTACAATGAAAGGACAACGTCGACTACGACAACAGACGACAAGATAATATAAAAAAAATATGTTTTTAAAACTTTCTGACATTCCAAGAGGTAAGTTGACATACGTAAGAAAAAGCTGGAAAATAAGTCTAATCATCACAAGACTATCATCAGTGTCAATTCAAAAAAAGCGATTCGAATGTGCGCTGGGACCACCACCTGGTGTTCTAATCACGAACTACATAGAACAGGTGGCTGGGGGGGAAAGAACAATGGCGGCGGAACAAGACTAGTCTTTGAATACAATCAAATGGATTGATTTTAATGAAATAAAAAGTAAAATGTGAATAAAACCTCTATATCAATCGGTAATTATTAGAGGTAAGCATCAATTATTTGGAAATCATTGCCGTTAGCATCGATTCCAAATAAATCCATTGCCTTATTCAGAAATGATAGGATTCCCATTCGAAAAGAAAGAAAACCAGTTCGAATACTGTATTGCAATTTCTTATACAAAACGTAAAGATGTAGGCCTACTTCATCCAATTTTTCCCCTCAATAATGCTGTACTTGTCTGTCCCCCTTTTTTTCTTACATATTTACTTACGTGAAGACGATTCACTAAAGTAGGTTAATGTAAAACAAGATGAATACAAGTTAAAAGCAAAATTGACAATAATTAACGAACGATGATAGAATGTTACACTTTCGTTTCCCGTAGAAGTAACCATCATTTGATGTTGAATAACATCGTGGAAATAAATTACATAAAGTTTGTCGTGAATTAATATTTTTTTTTTTAAAAAAAACTGTGGTTGAATACTTCTAGTGGGGAAAGAAATAGCGATGGTAGGCCTATCTGAAATTTGGTAAACCTAGGAAGCACTTATGGTATACCTGTTATGTTAGAGGGAACCCCACATACAGTATGAATATGGTTTTAAATGCTAATGACCAACTACGGCAGCTGTCCATTACCCAGCTTTATCTTTCACCTGTGCAGTCACTACATTTCAACCGTAAAAAAGAGTGTAATGTACTCGTTGATGAAATCACGATTTTCCACTTGAAAATAGACATTTTTCAGAAGAAATGGATGGGGTGAATGATGACGGATTTTGCGTTAAAACTCTCTCCATCGTCATAAGACAGAGAGAGAGAGCAATGACCCAATAAGATTTTAGTAAACAAAAAATATCTTTAAAAGTATTAGAATCTAAAATACTATTTTGCTTCAGTGTTATTAAGTATTCATCATCACCATCATACCTTTATCCCTCCTCTGGCAGGGTCCGGTCTGCGGGTTCTAGCCCTCAACTCCCACCTATCTCCCACCAAGTCCCCGTCCACCCCACACGCTATCATATCCTTACGAATCACCTGAAAAGCGGCTTATTGCGTTGGACACCCCAGTTCTCGTCTGATCACTGAAGTTAAGCAGCGCAACCCCAGCTAGTACTGACATGGGTGGCCACTTAGGAAAACTGAGTACCGCTAGTATCCAAAAATCGTCGCATTAGTGTAGTGCCTGTGCAACTTCTGCATTAGAACTACACGGTGGACGGGGCTCTAATGACCTTGTAGTTGAAGGGCCCTAAAACACCAACAAACAAACCCATAAATCGTCGAATTAGTGTAGTGTCTGTGCAGTCTCTGCATTAGAACTATGCAGTGGACGGGGCTCTAATGACCTTGTAGTTGAAGGACTCCACAACACCAACGAACCACCTGCTCCCACGTCTGCTTTGGTCTCCCCCTGCTCCGAGTGCTTCCAACCACGTGCATTCCTGTTATGGACCTAACGAGCGCCTCCTCCCCTCTACTCATTACATGCCCATATCACTGCAATCTACTCACCCTCATGTGATTCCTTACTGTAGGGGTGGGTATAGGGACACCCATTAAAATTCCACACACAGGGGGGCCCCTGGTTTAGGATAAGAGTGGAGTGTTAGTATATCGGATACCATCTTTCTTTATCTACCAAGGGAAAGGTGCACATAAATCCTTGATGGAACGGGAAGAACTTGACCCTTGGTGTCGATGGAAAAAAAGGTGCTTCAAGGACTTCTAAATCTGGAGAGAGTATTCACTTGGTTCATTCTCAGCAAGCATTGGAATTACCTAAAAATTCCTTGTGCCCCGTACAGAATTGGAGGAGTGCAAGATGGGGTAGAAATGGAGGATTTACATGGCGACCAAAGGTCACAATAACTCTGTCAATCATCTCGTAGGACATTGTAGGTATATAATCATTATCTTTGCACAGCCCTCCTAAATTATTGAATGATTTAATAAATCAACCGTTCAAATTACGATTGACAGATAATCAATCAAAATAATTTCGGTTATAATTTGTTTGAAAACAAATTGACAGTCAAGGAAAGAAATTGAATAAAAACTATGATAACCATGCAAGATTTAAAAGCAGGGATTGGATATTCACCAGTGTGGTATTGCAATGCGGTAGTTTTTTAGAAAACAAAAAATTGCAGGCGCATACTGTAGTTAAAAATTTACTGTTGTTTATTGCTCTTTTACCCTATATTTTGGATTGTTACAAGACTGACTGTTTCAACAATTTTAAAATAGCTCGATGGGGGTTAAAGAGATTGTTATGATCACATTTGGAAGGCCACGCCAACCAATTTCAGAGGGAAACATGCGAATTTCAAGCAGAACTATTCAATGTATTGTTACGCCTATCACATAATTCAGTTTAGAGAACTGCACATACCACACGGGCTGCCATTCAATCACGCCAACCTCAATACTGTGGAATTCATCCTAATAATAAATTTATACGCAATTTCTTCAATAAAGATTGATTAGGGCTATAATACCATTTTACACAAATCATTTCACAGTCGGAGGTCTCTACTTCATAAATACTAACAACCTCTTTGTGGCTCCAAACGCTTTAACGAAATCTGCAAGACGCCGCTGAACAAAAATTCCTGTTTTAATTCCCATTCCATTTAGAAGAGACTTTTTCTGATCATATTTATATAGTTAGGATCCACCCCAGGTGTTGGTGCTATCAGAAGAATGAGCCAAATGTGAATGACTTCTCAAAGGGTCTATAGAAAATACGGGACCTCCCATACGTATTTAAGAGCGGCGAGTTGCGTTGGACACACCAGATCTCGTCTGATCACTGAAGCTAAGCAACGCAACCCCAGTTAGTACTGACATGGGTGGCCGCTTGGGAAAACTGGGTACCGCTAGTATCCAAAAAAATCGTCGCATTAGTGTAGCGTCTGTGCAGTCCCTGCATCAGAACTACACAATGGGCGGGGCTCTAATGACCTTGTAGTTGAAGGGCCCTAAAACACCAACAAACAAACAACAACATACGTATTTATGGGCTAAAGCTCTCTTGATCTCGCCTCAGTGGCCCAGTGTGTAGCAAGCTTGGTAACTGCGTAAGTGTTTCTAGGTTCAATACTTAATCGCGGTGGTTTGGTTTCTTTCAGGTGAGAGAGAGGCCCCGAGTGTGCCTTCCTTCGGACGACAGGCGAAACCGAGGTGCTATGTGGTGTACGACAGCATTTACACGGAAAAGAACCCTCTCCACTTTGCAATGGGTAGATGAGGGGAAATGGGTACACTACCCTGCCATGGGGTGGGGAAAGCGTTAGGAGTTGTTTTTACTCTAATACACCCTTGAGAAAAAAAAAGGGTCACCACCTTTTAGTCGAGTTGCCAAATAGACCCCGACATTCATTTCTAATTTGGGTTTTTTTAACCTCTCGGGCACTACCCTGGAACCGTTTGTAACATTACTTCACGTTAGGCATCTTTACATGTGCCCGTAGGGCTCCACCAATCCATTGCGCATCCACAACTGGGAATGGGACCGAGCCCGCCCGCAAACCACGCGAGTGCCGTATCAATCCTTTCTTGTTCATCACAAGAATGAGGGTCTTTGATGGGATAAAAATGAGCACCCAACTCTGTCATAGGCGGGAAAAGAATTTATGATTATGATGATGAGGGGCCACATCACCATTTGCGGTTCCTGCAGTAGGTCGCAGGTCAAAAGAAGTGTTAAAACCGTTGCTGTGATGAACTACTGCACGACTTCTTTCGGCTTTCGTTTGGCTCCGTGGGCTATTTAATGTGGGCTTTCTCACTATGAAACATTTTAGCACAACCAGGGCAGAGCAGACTCCTAACTTTGGAAATTTTGACAATCTACTTTTTTGTCTTGGGTGTTCGACACTGGGTCGAGGACCCGAACCTGCTGCAGGCGTGATAACGGTATGATGATGATGATGATGTTCGATACTGGGTCCAGGTTGGTTAGCTTATTCCGGGAGAGAGAGAGGTCCGTCGGGTAGAAAGTGTGGTGTACGTCATTGGCACGTAAAAGAACCCTCTGCATGCCTACTGTGCAGCGAGTAGATGAGGCAAAACTTCCAGGTGTAACGGCTCGCCCCCAGGGGCTACGGCTTAGGTCAGCAGCTCGCCGCTCGCCCATGTGTCCAACAAGGAGAAAGATAGGTACCCGATCCTGCCATAAGTGGAAAGGGTTAGCATTGCTTAAAAATGATTCCATTGCAGACTGGACCAGAGTCCTAGGGAACATTTAAAGAGGGCGGTCTATTTTTGGATTTTGGTTGGGTATTGTGCCTAAAGGAGTAGCTCATTGTGCCAAAAACGAAACATGTTCCTCATCTTGAATAAAGAGGAAAACAAATAATTCTTGATAACTTATTAACCGGTTTTTCTAGGGGTCCCAATTTGTTGATGGGTTCAAAGTAAGATTCTCTTGTGTCCTGATGAAATGCCCTGGTTTTTACTTTCGCCCTAGAAAACTGGGTAAAGGAGCGAATTTACCGTCAACATTCAAGAGTTTTTAGTCGGGTCACTTACCCTTTTTAATTAAAGTAGTCACCTGGAGAGAAAAAATAATATGTAAATAAATGATCGTGACTTAATGTTTTTTAGGTAGTATTCTGTATAGGATAAGGTATGATAAAAAAAATATGGGCGACCTTATCCCCTGCGCCATCGGTTGCAGAGATTGAAGAAGAGGTAGAAAATTAAGTTACTGACGCAATATTAATTATTTGAATGTATTTTAAAAACAGAATATTGCCGATTATTTTAGTAGATTTTAAAAGCGGATGTTCTATTATATTCAGCACAAATTTTATTTTAAATTCGCCGCGTTAGCAGCCGATCAGCCATTTTGTTGGATGTTTAGCAGTTAGGGAGAGCGCCGCTATGTGCACCACGTACTAAAACATACACGAGTTCTCCTCCCAAAATAGTCAATTGCATGTTTATTTAAGAGCAAGGCGAAAGATAACTAAGAATTACTATACTGAGGATGAGATTCGAACCCCAAGCCTTGAAATCAAGGTTTTGTATGTTGGCAATTAACGTGGGATTTTCAACCAAGAGAAAAAGCATTTCAGTAGATTAAAATTTAAATGGTAAGTAGCTTCATTTTCTACCACATCTTTAAATATGAATTATTTTTTGGGTAAAAGTGTATTTGAATGTCCTAATTGGTTTCGTCAAGCGTTGCAGACGACTTGTGGCGCTTCGGTCGGTTACAGATGTTAAAAATACACGTTCCGGGGCGTGTTGCACATGTTAATGTTTTGAAGTATTAACTGAATAACTGATAAACTGAGAATGGATAAAGTTGTTCCAGTCATTGTTTTTCAAATGGTGGGTACAAATAGGATTTTTTTCTGAGGTGAAGGATACATGCAATGAATTATCTCTGGTAAAGATCCTTTACAATGATCTCTAGTTTCGGTCTTTTGGTTCTCCGGCCCGCGAACAAGATACATATCGATTCTGTGAATGATCTCGTGTAGCCAGGAATATCCCGTTTGTACGAATCTCGCTTTGCTAGGCACAGAAAAATCTCTGAAAAATTTATTTCCGCCCTTAAAATAATGTTTAGTCATAAAAATACTTCTTTTCGTCAAAACAATAACACGTGCAACACGCCCCGGACCGTGTATTTGTAACATCTTTAACCGACCGAAGCGCCGCAAGTCGTCTGCAAGCAATGACGAAACAATTAGGACATTGAAATACACGTTTACCATTTTTTGCACTGAATGAATTTTTTCAAGTGCAGAGGTAGCGTCTCGATTACTGCGCCAATGGTTCCAGGTTCGATGTTTGATAGAGGTGCGTAGCCTTCTTTGGGGCGAGAGAGAACGAGAGGAACAGAGTGCTCCGTCTGGTGTGTACCATTGCATTTGCACATAATAGAGCCCTTTCTACTATGCGACGAGTAGATCAGCAAAATTCCCAAACGGAGGACAAGGTGCCCCAATAAAGAGAAATAGGCTGACGATAAATAAGCATAGGGGTTGCAGCGTTATGTCGCCAGCAGGCTACGTAAACATACCACCCAGTGTGCCCAATAGGATAAAAATGGGTACCGGTACCTGCAATTGTTGGGTTTGTAGTTGTTGCTGCTTGCTTAAGCCTTTGAAATGTTCAATAAATTCCAAGGGTTCATGATATTTCACTTGCATTGTACAACCTACAATTTTTGGAGGTGGTAGATGTGGTTTCTTTCAGATGGACAGAACGGTGGACCACGTTTCTTTGGTTTCTCCAAGTATAGTGTGTGTCTTGTTTGGAGTTACTACCCGTTCATAGAAATCGTAAAAATATCTTTAAGACCAGTTGTAGTATGTGCAAAGCTAAAGCAGCTCCTAACCCTTTTCCTGCCTATGGCAGGGTCGGCTACCCATCTTGCCCCTCTGAATACACACATGGGTTATATTGGACGGTATTGTTCCGCAGCCGCTTACCGACTAAAGTAGTAACCCCCTACGCTTATTTATAATCGGTCTACTGTTCGTTGAGGCTCTCCACCTACGCCAGGGGGTGAGCTCCTACACCTGGAAATTTTGCCTTATCTACCCGCTGCGTAGTAGAGAGGGTTCTTTTACGTGCAAATGCCATCTTACACCATACGGGACCTCGATTTTACTTCTCATCCGAAAGAAAGCGCACTCGAGGCATCTCTGTCGCCCGAAAGAAGCTAAGTATCGAACCTAGAACCACTTACGCAGTTACTGAGCACGCTACCTACTGCGCCACCGAGGCGGGTCTAGTTATATGTGCCGCCATTTTAATTTCATATATTGTACTAAGATGTCCATGTAGGAGGAAACTATCCAGGAATGCTATCTGCTCAATATCCAAAGTTATTTCTTTCGGATTGCCAACAAGTTAAAAAGCAAGATGTGGGCTGTTGCTTGTCCACAGTCACCAACTCGGTAAGACCAAGATTGGTAGGTTTAGTTTGGTTCGTTTATCCTTTGTAATTTCAGAGGTATCACATGGAGCAGGTCGATTTATTGAAATTTCATCAAGAAAACAAGCCGTTATTGATGACTTTTGAGAACAGAATTTTGTGTAAGTACAAAGGACACTAGTCTCTTTTGGTAATGTTAATAATTTTCTCCATAGAAGTAGCGCCGTGCAAAACTATTTGGGCGCCAAGATGCATATGTGGACAACAGTAGACATTGAAGAGCCATCTTTTGCAGCAAGTGAAGCACCTGTTAAGAGTTGTAAAAACTAATCGGCTAAGACGGAACCAGTGGCGTCACTAGGGGTGACGCCACTCGCACTGTGAGAAATGGGGTGACACCAAAGCAGAAGAAGCGGCTTTTTTCGGGAGAGGAGGGTGACACCATGTTGTCACCGCACCGGGTGACGCCCACCCTAGCGACGCCACTGGACGGAACCTTATTATACGAAAGGCATGTGAAGATGAACTTTTTAAGAACCTCTGGTATTGTGATAAGTTATAGCAATTACAACCTGATTTGCAGATGAAACAAGAAAGGAATCTACCAAGAATGAATGTGGGTGAGAAATTCTCTACTAGGTGGAGCCAGGAAAAATGTCAAACTGATCTCAGATTTGTTAAATAAATTGCTTTTAAATTATTGATCTCGGGTCAGCTAATAATTTACAACCAAGTTCTGACAATTAGGCATCCTCTGGGGCATGGTTGCATGGTCACAAGATACTGGACAGACATCATGCTAGTTGAATCATGCTGAGACCGGCATTTACTACTGTGCATCCCATGCAAGTATTAACCCGGATTTCAACAGTTGTTTTTATTTCAGGTTACTGTTCCACAAGTGAGGGATCATGGTGGAATGCAACCCCATTTGTTACTCAATTGGTTGCCGACTAAAGCTGCAAACCCCTATGCTTATTAATTGTCGGTCTACTGTTCATTGTTTTGGGAAATTCCACCGACGCCAGGGGACGAGCTCCTACACCTGGAAATTTTTGCCTCATCTACCCGTTGCGTAGTACAGTGGTTTTCAATCCGTGTTCCGTGAAAACACTTCAAGTGTTCCTCAAAAAAATTAAATGCACAAATAAAGGTGTTGGAAAAATTCGATACAATTTAAATTATTTTTGGATGGGATTGTAATCAGCAAACGCAAATGACATAGTTGTTCGTTTTATAGTTAAATAAAGTGGTAGTAAGTACCAAGTGTAGAAAGTGTACAAACTGCTTTAAAGTTTATGTTGAATTGTAAGCGTTCCGTGCAAGTAAAATGTCATTTTAGTGTTCCCTGGCTTCAAAAAGATTGAGAACCAAAAAGATTGACTGTTTACTTGCAAGTGATATCGTACACAAACACGGGACCTCGGTTTTACTTCTCGTCTGAAAGAAGGCACACTCGTGGCCCCTCTCGCCCGAAAGAAGCAACCTACCTCGGTCCAGTATCGAACCTAGAACTACTGACTCAGTTGCCAAGCGTGCTAACTACTACGCCACCGAGGCGGGTATTAAAAGACTGGGAGGCACGGAGAAAAATTTATTTTAAGGAGGTGTAGTACCACTGCAGTAAGCGGAGACGATCTTGACTAAAACTGCACTTATACCAACACCCATCTGGGCCCTAATGATCTTTGTAGCCGATGGGCCCTAAAACACAAACAGACAAAAAACAAACCAACACCCATCCCAAATATTCTGTGACGTGATACTGCACAAATTTCTCTTTTTTATGCTGGGTCCACACCGGCCGCGCCACACTGCTCTCTGTTCAAAATAGAGAACTGCGCATAACAGAGCAATGTGTTTGCAGTTGAGCGGTCTGTTCCATGTTGAGTGCTTGCATGTCTTTTCATTGCTTTAAAATCTTTGAATCAGTACAGTAGAATATCGTTATATCGAACCTCAGGGGACCGTGAAAAATACTTTGATATATCCGATTTTCGCTATATCCAATTCCGGAAATTATATGTCCCGGAAACAATGTCCCACTATAATATCTACAATTTCTATTTTAGGATAAAATATTAAGATCATCATATCATCATCGTCATCATCATACCCTTATCATGCGTGTGGCAGGGTCGGATCTGCAAGTTCTTGGTCCCCCCACCCCCCACACTACCTAAAATATTAAGATCAACAATGTTAAAAAAACAATAAGATCACAACATAAAGAAGTTCTATTCTAATTCACTACACTGCAAGCAGCCTTATTTGGCAGTGGAGAGACTCTCATTCCTACAAATGATTCCGTAGAACTCCTAAAGCCCTGTTGTGCAGGGTTTAAACTCGCAACTTGTGCAGCCAAGTTGCACTGGACACACCAGTTCTCGTGAGATCACTGTGGTTAAGCAGCGCTTGGGGTGGTTGGTAAATAACGTTGGGTGCTGCAAATTTCCCCTCTCCTATGTCCACTACCTGCCTCCTCATCTCCCGCAAGCAGTCACCTAAGGGTTCATCCTGTTATGGCTGCTTGGCGAACTCCCCAACCCATTAATTGAATCCAGAATCCCTAAACCATAATTGCTGTTTGTCCCCATACAATACTTGCAAGGGTGGCCTTTCCTTTCAGGAAGCCCTCCACTTTATCCTCTCTAAAGGTATTCCATTGCCAAATGGTCCTTGTCAAAAAAGACCAGTTAGTATGAGTCTGTCTGTGCCCTTATCTCCCTCAATTTATATGTATGATCCTTTCTTATCTTATACTCAGCCAGGGACACACTTCCAACCAGAGGGGTACATTCGTACATCAGAGGCTTTATGTATGGGCTGCCAAGTCAATTGCAGTGATGAAATAAAAACCTTTCAGTTCTAGGTGTTTCGTGAGTCGACACAGTTTGAAGACCTTGGAAGACCCGCTCTAATACATACTATATTTATGATACTTCGATATATCCCATAGGCTTCTGATCAGAGGGACCCAAAATCACCTTCGATATAACCGAGATTTCGATATATCAGGGCATCTTTCGTATTGATTAACATTGTGTCAGGCGGGACCAGGGAGCGGCGAGTTGCGTTGGACACACCAGTTCTCGTCTGATCACTGAAGTTAAGCAACGCAAGCCCAGTTAGTACTGACATGGGTGGTCGCTTGGGAAAGCTGGGTACTGCTAATACCCAATAATCGTCGCATTAGTGTAGTGTCTGTGCAGTATATGCATTAGAACTATACAGTGGACGGGTCTCTAATGACCTCGTAGTTGACGGGACCTTAAACTCCAAAAAAAAAAAAAAAAAAAAAAAAAAAAAAACAGGCGGGACCAGTGCTTAAACTTCGATATAGGCAGAATTTCGATATAAGCGAGTTCGATATACCGAAGTTCTACTGTAATTCATTTTTTTTATTAATGATCATTGAAATGGTATAAGATAAAGTCACAATTTCAGCTCAAAATGCCCGCCGCCCCGTCCTAAGGCAAGGCGCAAAATGAGATGCGGGGTGTAGCAGCGCTGCGAAATTCTGCTAGTAGGCAACCACCGCACATTGAATCGCAGTTTTTCACCATACATGCATCAAATAACGAGAACTTCTCTGCTTCGCACCGCTTTTTGTTATTAGAGAGTTAGCTTTTGTTGTTGTTTGTTGGTGTTTAAGGTCCCGTCAACTACAAGGTCATTAGAGACCCGTCCACTGCGTAGTTCTAATGCATATGCTGCACAGACACTACACCAATGCGACGATTATTGGGTATTAGCAGTACCCAGCTTTCCCGAGCGACCACCCATGTCAGTACTAACTGGGCTTGCGTTGCTTAACTTCAGTGATCCGATGAGAACTGGTGTGTCCAACGCAACTCGCCGCTCTCCTAGAGAGTTAGCGCAAACGACGTAAACGTAAAACTGAGCCTACTTAAAATTTGTTACGTTTACGTTTTACGTAGCTATAGTTAGGGCATGTCAATTTAATAGGGAGCTTGAGTTACACGTTGCGTACAACGTACACCGACGCAAAGCAGACGAATTCCATACTGCGCAGATGCAACATTCCTAATAGGGGCATGTGCACCTGCGTAGTACGCAATTCGTCTGCTTTACGTCGGTGTAAGTTGAACACCGACGTGTAACTCAAGCTCCCTATTGTTGTGTTGCTAGACTGACTAAACCCTAAACCACGTTTGCTCTGCATGACACTTTTACTTCGTGGTGCAGCATTATATAGGGGGTAGCCAATGTTTTCACTCACGGCATGTTGAATGATTGATAAATTTCTGTTTGGGGACAAGCTCAAATTTCTAAATATCTGTTAATTCATTTTACCATCTAATAAAATAATGATATTAATTAAAAAAAACCACTAGTGCCCTTCAAATCGACGCGTTTTAGGCTGTATGTTTACCGACTTCGTTTGATTTTTAAAATTCGGACATAAGGTAGCGGCACGCGCATGCGCCAAATTTTACGTTGGTGGTTTTAAGCATCGACGCTGCCGCTATTTTTTATGTACAGTTTAGCAGCCGAACATCGCTTAAAAGACTTTGACGACGTAAATTTTAATTTTACGTCGTTTGCACTAACTCTCTATTGTCACGCCAACTTCACGCAGGAAACTGCAGCATTGGCACTGCACTCCGCAAGGCCACGTGGCGCAGGCACTGAGTCACGTCACCCTGAGACTCAACATGCTTTATGTGAGCCACAGAAATTTATAGTGAGTCACCCTGCGTCTCATTTTGCGCTGGGCCTAATAGCACGAACGAGCAGTGTTCGCCAGTGCGCAGGTTCGCACAATGTTGCGCGGTTTACAATTAAAACCGATCGCTCAGACCAGCGCCGCACGACTATTTCTTGCTTGGCGCAGCGCGGTATGGATCGTAGTCAAAAACGAGAGTGGGGCTGTCTGAAAAATACACAAGTCACCCTCATGGAAACTCCACACAGTAACTCACGAAAGCAAACGCGTATACGCGATGCTCCAAGAAGCATGGGTAACGCGTAGGACACTTGTCAGCCAAATTAGAGAGTGACAATGGCCTAAATTCAAAAATCAACAGCTCGACCACACCACAGGCGGGAGTAAGGTCGATCCCACACATAACCACTTGCAGCAGCCACTAGTGGTGACCACTAGTCGCTGCACACGGCCACCAGTGGCTGCCACAGGCGGCAGCAACGTGATCTCGTGCTTGCGATAATAAGAAAAACACCACCACCAGCCACAAGTAGCGAGATACGGCCACTGCCGCAGCTTGCGGGTCAGTAGCGCTGCTGCGTCTGCGCCGCACCTATTGAGTTTCAATTGGAAACACAGCCCGCAGCGTGTGGCTGTCACTAGTTGCCGCTACAAGTGGTAGAGCATGCGAGCGGCCTAAAAAGCACACTACAGCGACATGGGAAACCGGAAGTTATTGGAAAGTATCTTAAATTTCATTTACTTTTCGGGGATAGCGCGAACGCAGTCCCCACTACCATAAATTACGCGTCCGAGTTACCCACATTTGGGGTAATCACAGAGGTCAACACGCCCGGAGTGCAATGGGCAGTCTCACCCTGGAGGAACCGCCTTTATGATCACGGTATCCTCTACGCCAGGTAAGTATGCTTTCTCTGCTTCAAGGATGCCTTCTTCTTTCAACGCAAAACCCCGTTTATACATGGGAAGGTATTGGCTGTGTTTGCTATTGTATAATCGGTTTACTTACTAAATGATTTCATTTTCAATTCCAAACAAAGGAACTCAAATTCTACAAATTTAGATTTTTACTTCCTAACTTTTAATCCGTAACTTTTTTCACAAATGGCCCTTTTTTTCGTCAACTTCATTATGGATAGCAAAATGCTGACGTCATTAACATTGACGTCATGCTGCAACGCGATACACTGTATAGGAGTTTGCGAAGGAAGCAGACAAACACATGTCCTACCTGCAACCCCTAGGACTAAAATTTTCTTCTTTCGGGCCTTTTTTTCCTCCACGCCCTCTTAGGGCTAGGTCCTACAACTGGAAATCTTACCGCACTAGACGACCGCTATGTAGTGAGGGTTCTTACACTGTACGTGCAATTAACAGTACACGTTACGCGGGGCCACAGGTTGGCTGGGCAGTGGCTTAACAATAGGATGGAATGACAAGCCCGAGTGCCCAGGCGGCTCGTGTGGCAGACAAACCTAGGCGGCAAATTTAAAAGAGGCAGTGAATTTCAGAGGTACATCCGTGCCATGCGGTCTATCCGTCATTTAAAATGTTCATAGTCCTGGTGTTTCCCAAACTTCGCTGATTGGTGGGGTTTTTTCCTAAATGTTGGCTTTCTCGAGGCGCCTAGTTGCAGAGCCGTAACAATGCATTGGCAGTGGCGTACCGAGGGTATTCTGCGCCCTCTGGCACAATCTGAACTTAATGCGAATCGCATTTATGCGCTCCCTGTCTTCTGCACCGGGGACTACTGTCCCCCCTCGCAGTGGCGGTTTTAGGCACGTGCAAACTGTGCAAATGCACGGGGCCTCGCGCTTCAGGCCTCGCTTTTGCAAGTTGCAAATTTTTGGAAAGGGCCTCGCACTTTCAATTTGCACAGGGCCTCGCGTTTGCTAGAACCGCTACTGCCCCCTCGGTACGCCAATGGGCAGTGGAACAAGCATAGGACTGCTGTGTCCAACGCAATAAGCCGCTCCCAGGACTACAGGTATAAGAATTAAAGCGGTACCGGTGCAAAAGACATGGCAATCACTTTTTATGGAGAATTAACATCCCTTTTAAGGTCGTAGTAAGTCGGCTGGCCATGTATCTGACCTTCGCCTTCGTCCCCATATAAGAGGTAAAGCAACTCTTAACCTTTTTACCGCCTATGGCAGGGTGGGGTACCCATATATATGACAGTGTTTTCCGACAGCCGGTTGCCGACCAAAGTTGTAATTCCTCTGCTTATCCATCGTCGGACTACTGTTCGTTGGGAAAGTCCACCGAAGCCAGGGGGCGAGCTACTACACCTGAGAATTTTACCTCATCTGCCCGTTGCATAGTAGAGAGGGTTCTTTTACGTGCAAATGCCATCGCACACCACACGGGACCTCGGTTTTACTTCTCATTTGAAAGAAGGCGCACTCGAGGCCTTTCTCTCGCCCGAAAGAAGCTAACCCACCTCATTTCAATATTGAACCTAGAGCCACTGACGCAATTACCAAGCACGCTACCCACTGCACCACCGAAGCGGGTCAACAAACATCCTGTAGAGGAGCTTTACAAATTATTCAAGAACAAATATAAATGTTTGCCGACGTGAAATTCATATTTAAAGGGCAAACAATTTGACAACTTCCTTTTAAGAAATTCATTTTCCTTTAATTAAAAGAAAAATATATCCTGTATGTTTAGCTTAAAGCGCTCATTCAATTTTTGCCGGACGAAAGTGGCGACGTGTTCAAAAATTTTGAAGTTGACCTGGAGTTTTGGGAGAAAGAAAGAGTTGATGAAATCAAGGAGTAGGGTACACACTCCGAAAATGAAGTTCTCGGAAAGGTGAATGGAATGGGGGGGGGGCTAAAAAGATGGGACCTTCTGTGAATAGCAATGAAATAACAATTCTCCCACTGGGTATGCGAAATTGATGGGTTGCGATCTCACGATCAGCCACACCGACGAATGCCGCAAGACAATCAGGCTATTTATGACAGAATATAGAAACTACCAGGCCTTTTCCCGCCTATGAATGGGTGGGGAACCCATTTTCCCCATGGTGTTTTTCAAGCAGCTGGATCCCGACCTAATCCTGCAACTTTTATGCTCATTTATAGGTGACCTATTTTCTTCTTTGGGGTACCTCTCCCTCTGTCGACATCTGGGGAGCTCCCACACCTGGGAATTTTGCCGATCTACACATTTCGTGTAGCAGGGGCTCTTCCATGTGCAAATGACGTCGTACATGCCACACGGTAGGGCACCAGCTTTACTTGCCATCTGACAGAAGGCGGCTCTCTGCAGCTAGAAAGAAGCCAGCAAACGGAAACCTCGATCCAGTATCGAACATGAAACCACTGATGCTGATACCTAATCTACCAGGCAGGGCCGGTCAGAACAAACGTCTGACCCGGTGCAATGCTGACTTGCAGGAGATTGTCAACGTACAAACGTACCAGTTCTCGTCTGATCACTGAAGTTAAGCAACGCAAACCCAGCTAGTACTGACATGGGTGGCCGCTTTGGAAAGCTGGGTACCGGTAACACCCCAGTAGTGTCTGTGCAGTCTCTGCATTAAAACTATGCAGTGGACGGGTCTCTAATGACCTTGTAATTGACGGACCCTAAAACACCAACGAAAAACAACAAGGGGATTGTGGGCCTTAGACTGCCTGCCATTGAGTTCCGGTTCGCAGCCCCTCCGGCCGGTCCTTCTAGCATGTTACCTCTGAACCACCCACCGAAGGTGGTAGGGGTTGCAGAAACGATAAAATACGCATATGCTTTCGTATTACAAAATGATGACGTACAAACAATATCACAAGTTCATTACTCACACTGTTCTCGGCAGTTCCACACGTTGCCAAGACTACCAAGTATACTGCGATAACAACTATTGAAGCTAACAAATGCTTTTAGGACAATCCATAAAATGCCAACAATTGGCGGTAGGAAGCGAGTTTGTGACATGAAAAGAAATCAGACTTTGGTGCCAATGGGTTAAATCAGCTATTATACACGGAATAAGTTAAAAGAAGGATTTAAAACATGTGGATGCACCTGATAAGTGATAACGTACCAATCACCACAGGGGAGGTCTCAAATAGATCAGTTGCTAGAGATCAGTATAGGGCCGAAGTTCGTGATTGCTGGGCTCTTTCCTGTGAAAATTTTATAAAGAATGTGACCATAGGTTACTTCTGTTTGAAATCGTAGGGAAAGGTGCAGGTAAGGCACATTAACGGTGAGGGGGTCAAGTTATTAGGTGGTGGAAATTGCTCACCAATACAGATGAATTCAATCAACTATGACAACGGTAGGGTCCTCTTTCTCCCTGCTGAAGTAAGCAAGAGGTGGGAAAGTACTTCTGCAGTCACATTAATGCTGCTGGGGGAGAGGAGGACATTGGCACGCATCCTACCACTTTTCGGGTGGTGGACAGGGTTCAGAAGGAGGAAATACGGTAGTTAAGGTCCTTAGGAAGATGAAAGGTAGAAAAGCTGTAGGGTCCAGTCAGAATCGCCAGTGAAGTGCGGTGTATCCTAGGGACCAAAGGAATCACATGGCTAGGGAAGCTTTTCTATAGGATGGCTAATGGAGATACAGCAGAATGCCTGATGCATGGCGATAGAATTGGATAATGCCACTCTTCGGGTGTAAAGGGGATGTTCAGGACTGTAGTGACTATAGGGGGTACTAAGCTTATGAGCTATTACATGAAGCTCTGGGGGAGAGTAATAGAACGTCGTTTTCAGGATAGAACTTATTTCATGTCAAAAGACCACAGTAAAAAAGACCCCCGTCAAAAAGTAAATGCCGTAAAATCTCACGTAAAGTCCGCACCAGTCTATAGTCCGCATTAGCGATGGGTATGTTTCAAATATAGTCCGCACTTTAAAATTCCTACTGTAGCCAGTGGAGCAATTTGTAGGAGGAATGGGATCAAATGAATTTGAACCTGAAATGTCAGATTGCCCTGACGATGAAATTGAAATGTGTAAGATTTTATATTGCATTATCACATAAATAAGAACGTACTGTGTAAAATCGTGTTGTTAAGTGTAATAAAATGTTCAGAAAATGAAGAGCAGTTTTCATTGAGAACCCTGGGTTTCATTTATAGTCCGCACCCATATATAGTCCGCCCTCGCATATAGTCCGCACTAAATGACCCTATGTTTCGCGTATAATCCGCGGGCACTACGTGAGAATTTACGGTAATTAAGACTGCAGGAAAATAAAATTGCGTCAGCAGGCTGTGAAGACCACAGGCAAAAAGACCGGTCCATGCCCAGCAGGTCACAATGGAACCAATTTTCATTTCTGAGGTGGCAGAAAAGCATAGGGCAGCACAGGAAGCAGGGAGCAGGTAGTGTGTGTGATGGCTAGTAACCTAGTGGACGACAGGCGAGAGTGGAGGGCCAGAAACTGCAGACCCAACCCTGCTACTGGCGGGATAAGGGTATGATGATGATTTAAAACATGAATATAATTCATCCAAACGCAAATAGTCCTAGGTGGTATGGACGCTTCCAACTTCTCCATCTCAAATTATTGCCACTACATTTCAAGGAAAACGGCCTTTAAAAAATTATGAAACTCGAAATGATATGCTGTCATCGCGATATTTTCATTAAAATTATCAGCACGACTGCCAGTTAAATAAAAGTCCATCAAATGGAAAAACCCTGTCCAATCAAAAAGAAAGCTATCTAATAACCTCCGGCGAAGCAACGCAACATGGTACAATTTTTTGTTTTAATAAGGTACTACTGTTGTTCATTTTCGGACAGGAGTGACTAAAAACTAGACTTCCTTTTTGGAGAAAGAAGGTGGACGGGCGGGTCATGTAATCCTACAGTTGAATGGATTATTGCATGAGTGCACAAGTGCCTATTTACAGACTATCCGATATCTTGATTTACATTAAACAATGGAGAAATTACTAAAGAGTAAAAAATGGAGGAAATTCAAATTGTTACAGGATGTGAGTAGTGGTAGCAGGATGATGAGAACGAAGATGGTGATTCTGATTTCAAATTAATGCACAATCCATGTCTGTCTATATACCGTATATAGACAGACAAAGATACATGTATGTTTGTGTGTTGGTGTTTTAGGGCCCTTCAACTACAAGGTCATTAGAGCCCCGTCCACAGTATAGTTCTGATGCAGAGACTGCACAAACACTACACTAAGGCAAGGCGCAAAATGAGACGCAGGGTGTAGCAGCCCTGCGAAATTCTGCTAGCAGGCAATCACCGCACATTGAATCGCAGTTTTTCACCATACTTGCATCAAATAACAAGAGAAGTTCTCTGCTTTGCACCGCTTTTTGTTATTGTCACGCCAACTTCACGCAGGAAACTGCGGCAATGCGCTCCGCAGGGTCACGTGGCGCAGGTACTGAGTCACGTCACCCTGCGACTTAATACCTACATACTATTATGACACCTACATACTACAGTAGAACCTCCAAAGTTGACCATCCCTATATGTTGACCACCCCCCCTAAGTTGACCAAATTTTCACAGATTGGATGTGCTCCACATTAATTAATGGATGACCAACCTCCACATGTTGACCACCTCTGTAAGTTGTATGTTGACCACTATGACTGTGACACATGATATTGATTTAACCTCCATAAGTTGACCCCTTATCTCCCTTGTGCCTGACAAGAGCCTTGTCAACGGTGACAAATGCAAGATTGAAAGAGTATCCAAGGAACAGTTCACTGGATTGCTTAGCACTAGCTTTTCTTGGGGAAAGCTAAAGAAATTAGTGATTGGTAAGTCAGCAAATTCATGTGCATTTAAGAAATTGAAGACCACCCTGTAACATGGAGATCAAACAAATGTGCATGGATGACTGCTGCCCTGTTTAAAGACAGGTGAGGGGTGTGGATCAAGAAATGATCTATCCTACTAACAGTAAACAACTGCCCTGCTGAACCACGAGTCAGTCACTTGACAAATTTGACATGTAACTTTCTTCTTCCAAATGCAATCTCAAGGATCCACCCTCTTGACCATGGTGTTATCAAATCATTCAGTGTTTTACTAAGCCCAGCTCCTGGAGTGGATTATTGGTAAAACACATGTCACCAGCCTGTGTAAGCAGCTTCGTTTACTGCATCTATTAATGCTATGGGTGCTGTTCTTTGGATAATTCTGCTTTGAAAAAATGTAACCAGAAACAATATTGACATGTTTTAGGAAAGTTGGATTTATCACAAACCAACAGACAACATTTTGGCCTCATCATACAGCCCATCTTCCATGGCGGAATTTTAACGAGTAGCCTTTGAAAGTATTGTTGAAATGGGCAATGAAGTGTAAACCTCTAATGAATCTGATGCAGTTACCTGCTGGGGGAAGGCATAACCCCCAACTACCAGATCAATGGCATTGGGGGCTAGCTATGCCAATACACTAGCAGTAATAGTGTTGATTATGTAGCATTCAGTTGTATCCAATAAAAGCAATAATACCCATGTATCAGTACAGTACACCTAGTTCTCCATAAGTTGACCACCTCCCTATGTTGACCACTTTTCTTCCGCCCTTGGGTGGTCAACTTACAGAGGTTCTACTGTATTATGTAAGCCATAGAAATTTATGGTGAGTCACCCTGCGTCACCTGCGGAGACTGCGTCTCATTTTGCGCTGGGCCTAATGCGACGAGTTTTGGGTATTAGCAGTACCCAGTTTTCCCAAGCGGCCACTCATGTCAGTACTAACTGGGGTTGAGCTACTTAACTTCAGTGATCTGACGAGAACTGGTGTGTCCAACGCAATTCGCCGCTCCTGACAAAGATAGAGAGAGGTAGTCAGAAAAAGGTACAGAGACTGATTTTGTTTGTTTCGTTTGTGTTTTAAGGCCCCGTCCACTGTGTAGTTCTAATGCAAGCAGGGCCGGCGCTATATTTTGAGGGGCCCTGTGCAACCGAGGCGCTTCTATAAATTGGTTCATTAATCAGAATGCGCGGGGACCTGTGCCGTCGCACAGTTTGCACACCCATCACGCACGCCATGAGTACAGGGCCTTCACAGACACCATGTTGACACGGCGACGTTTGGGTATTTGCAGTACCCAGTTTTTCCCAAGCGGCCATCCATGTTAGTACTAGCTGGGGGTGCGTTGCTTAACCTCAGTGATCAGACGAGAGCTGGTGTGTCCAACGCAATATAGTCGCTCCCAAAAAAGACAGAGATGGACAGAAAGAGAAGAACGCACTGAGAGAATATGATGTGCAGGATGCATACGTGTGATTATCCGCGACACCCTGCAGTGCACTTCACGCCGTTTTTCATACTCATCAATATACATAATTTATAGTGCTGTATATATTGCCAAATTAAAACAAACCAACTCCTAACACGTTTTCCCGCCTATGGCAGGGTCAGGGACCCATCTTGTCCTTGTGAATAAAACAAGGGCGATATATTATAAATTGTTTTCCCACAGCTGGTTGCCGACCAAAGCTACAACCCCTATGCTAATGTATCGTCGGTGGACTGTTCGGTGAGGCATTCCACCGACGCCAGGGGGGGGGCGAGTTCTTACACCTGGAAATATTGCCTCATCTACCCATTGCATAGTAGAGAGGGTGCTTTTACGTGCAAATGTCATCGTACACCAGACGGGACCTCGATTTTACTTCTCATCCGAAGGAAGGCGCACTCTGGGCATCTCTCTCGCCCGAAAGAAGCCAACCCACCGTGGTCCAGTGTCGAACTTAGAACTACTGACGCAATTACCGAGCACGCTACCCACTGTGCCACCAAGGCGGGTTATATATTGTCAAATAAATTTTTAAAAACGTTAATGGGATTGAAGAAAGTTTTTTTTTGGAGGAAAGGGGAAGGAAAGCACCTTAAAAATATACATTTCGAGGTCAATTGTGACGTCATTTCAGTAATGATATTGAAGATTTCATGCTCAACAAATAAGAAGCTGCGTGTGAAAATCACGTGATTTCTGCACCTAAGCCTGGACAACGCGATTTCACTATTAGCGAAAGACTAAGAAGTGGGTAAACATCATGAAAATGAAAATTGGGGTCAGTTTGACGTCAACAACAGCCGCAGTAGCACCTAGTCAAAAAAATACTACTAAAGAGGTATGTTCCGGTTTCACTTTTGTTACCTGTGTTTGCAAGTTTAACTTTCAAATTTAAAACAAAGACGACGAACAGAGGAGAACGAACACATACCTGTGACTGTCCCACATAAGTGAAACGTCCCAAATGAGAATCGTATAAACCAGACGTTGAACTAACGAAACAGGTGATGTGGTGAGTATTAGTTAAAATACTAGTTAACACATTTGTGTTTAAAAGGATTAATAATTAATTTCTAAAATTGTGTAATCACATTAATATAATAAAATAGCAGTACTTTTGTGAAAAAAAGAGCCACACTCGGAGGTCCTAAAGTATGTGAACTTGGAGGGGACTAAGGATAGTGAATTAAGAGAACTATCCAGATTTCATTTTACATGTTAATGAAATCCTACAGTTAAGTGGTGAAAGGGGGTTGTAATTATTGTTTGACCCTCTACTTATTAAGTACTTGTTAACGTCGATCACTTCTACCTGAATATCCGCCTCCAATATTAATGTTGCAAATGTTCACTAACAATGACTTAAAGAAAACTAATATTTGGCTTCAAATATTTTGACTTACCTACGATGGTGATGACATCAGAGAGGAAAGGGTTGAGATAAAGAGGCGCTGGTAGAACTTGGTCACCGTCACAACGCGTGCGATTTAAAGTTGGATTCGCCGACCCCGCGTCAATGTCACAAACTTTGCTGATGATGTCCTATCTTCTTTTAGATCAATTGTGAAAATAGCAACATCTGAAACGACGACAAGGAAATAATTCGGTGATCACAAAATAAGGTAACCATCCACATTAGCAGCTACTTTATAATAATAAACAATAATTAATGATATTAAAATTATCCTGCAATCAGATCTATTAATCAAATCAACCTAAATAGCAGTTCATCATGAAATTTCTTCAGGTAAGTCAAATTTATTCAGGTTTTAGTTTTATTACTTCTCTCTTTGTCCACCATTTTCCCCTCCCTAATTTCTTTTACGAATAGTAGCAAAATGGTTGTTTGTTGGTGTTTTAGGACCTTTCAACTACAAGGTCATTAGAGCTCCGTCTATAGTGCAGTTCTTATGCAGAGACTGCACAGACACTACACAAATGCGACGATTTTTGGGTATTAGTAGTGCCACGCGCTTATCCAGGGTGGGGTTTTTGGGGTTGCACCTCCCATGCACATATAAACTTATTCGCATAATATATGCGAGCTTTAGCTCACCCCGCCCCCCCCCCCGACGAAAATCCTGGATCCGCCACTGAGCAGTAACCAGTTTTCCCAAGCGGCTCTGGGAGCGGCGAGTTGCGTTGGACACACCAGTTCTCGTCTGATTACTGAAGTTAAGCAACGCAAGCCCAGTTAGTACTGACATGGGTGATCGCTCGGGAAAGCTGGGTACTGCTAATACCCAATAATCGTCGCATTAGTGTAATGTCTGTGCAGTATATGCATTAGAACTATACAGTGGACGGGTCTCTAATGACCTCGTAATTGACGGGACCTTAAACTCCAACAAACAAACAACAAACAACCAAGCGGCTTGGGACCGGCGAATTGCGTTGGACACACCAGTTCTCGTCTGACACTGAAGTTAAGCAGCTCAACCCCAGCTAGTAGCCATAGGTGGCTGCTTGGGAAAACTGGGTACTGCTAATATCCAAAAATCGTCGCATTAGTGTAGTGTCTGGGCAGTCTCTACATAAGAACTATGCTGTGGACGGGGCTCTAATGACCTTGTAGTTGAAGGGCCCTAAAACACCAACAAACAAACCCAAGCGGCCAACCATGTCAGTACTAGCTGGGGTTGTGTTGCTTAACTTCAGTGATCAGACGAGAACTGGTGTGTCCAACACAATTCGCCGCTCCCAGCAAAATGGTGACTGACCAACCGACAAAAAGTCTGACCCAAAAATAAGGGAAAAATCATAAACTGACAAGTGTCCGAAATGGGCTCGTGCGTGGTACGAAATTTAATAGTTAACGCTTCAAAACTATTAAGTGAGGCGGAAGGGAGAGAGTGGTGGGGAAAGGGAAAAGAAAAAGGACCGAAGGGGGTACACGTGAGAACCTCAACAGAGAGTGAAAAGAAAACAGCAAATACAGTAACACAATTTATAGATAATGTTCAGTAGTGGTTTCCTCTTGTAGGCATGACTGCAGGTTCAAATCAGGTCATAGCCTGGTGATTTCACTAAAACCTCGCAAAAGCATTCTCAGTGCAGATCGGTAATGTCCTATACACCATAGCAAGTGCTCAGAGTTACACCTCATTACTTCACCCCCTTTTCATCTACCTGAGGGAGGGTTGGCAATTAAAAATAATTTACAAACGAAAGAGGGGAGGGCGAGCTCTTGCACCGGGGAATTTTGCTGATTTACACCTATATTTTGCTTTCTATATACTGTACTGTAGAAATGGGGTTTTTTTACGCGCAGTGGTGACATGGAACACACACCACAGGGAGGCGTGTGTTCTTCCCAACCGGGACGGAAAGTGCATCTTGGGTTATCCCCCTTTCCGCCCCAAAAGAGGCCACGTACCTCTGCCAGGATAAACTTCCATCCAAGAACAAAAAGTCCAGCACGTTTCCCTTGAGCCACCGACGCGGGACAACTACCGTTGAGGATGGGGTTTCCCTAAGTAGTGTTAATAGAAATGAAAATTAGGATCAATCTACACTGCACCCTACCAAAAAACAACCCTGACCAAACGGACGAGTGTCAAGAGACGTCACCGGGTCTAGAGGGGGTCGGGTACTATATGTAAAAAAACAAATTGTGGGATGACGTCCTGGCACTGTAAATCCTAGGCCAGTGAAATTTCACCCCACCAAGCCCCCTCGGTCCTGCGGGTATAATCAATATCTTGTTTCATTTCCGCATATTTGTACAAAACGTTGCTTTTAGGTGTCAGACAAAGTTCACTGCCTGTGGTCAAGAAGGTCTGTGCCAGTTTCAGCGCTAAATGGGCCAATTGAAGTAGAACACCACAAAAAATGTCTTCAAGGCGTTTTTTATCTCTCCTGAATTTTAATGTCAAAATTTAACTATAAAAAAAAAGGAGAAACTAAATGCGACAATCCTTTATTTCTTTTTTTGAATAGGTCTGTGGATTGTTTGTGCTTTTAGCAGCCATCGCTCAACTGACTACTGTTCAAAGTTACCCCTCCAAAGGAAGTGGAGGAGGTGAAGGATTTGTGGATATTAACATTGGCGGTTTAGGAATCAAGGCCGGTGGCGGAGGTGATGGTGCCCCAATCCATCATTTTCCTAGCGGAAGTGGATACGGAGCAGGACCAGGAGGATTATTACTTGGTGGAGGAGGTGGAGGTGGAGGGGGTGGAAGAGGAACTGGTAGTGGATCCGGAGGCGGATTCTTCTCTTTAGGAGACCTTATACGCATTGGTGGCTTCGGAGGTGGCGGAGGTGATAAACGAAGAGGAGGATACGGTGGCAAAGGCGGTGCTGGTGACGGATTTGGTGGATTCTCGCTTTCCCTCGGAGGTGGTGGACTCGGGGGCGGAAAAGGAGGTGGATACGGCGGCGGATACGGAGGTGGTGGTGGTGGAGGAGGATTTGGTGGTGGCGGATTTGGTATTGATGGAAATGACGGCATTAAACCCGAATACCAACTAGATGCCAGATCACAGTCTTCTGGAAGTATTAATTTGGGTGGCGGCGGTGGTGGTGAGAGAAGATCGATTCCAGTGTCTCTGGAGAACATTTTCAAAGGCCTAGATCTGAGTGGTGCCACACTTGATCTTAACAAACAAAAAGGTGACACTGGAGAGAATAGTCCTAAAGTTAAAAGGCAAGGTGTTGGAATAGGAGCCCTTCTGGGTGGAGGTGGTGGCGGCGGCGGGCTACTTGGTGGATTTTTAGGTGGCGCTGCAGGCAATGCAACTGACGACGGTCGAGTACGTTTCTCAGATCCCAAAACAACCACGGAAACGAACTACGACTTCCATTACCTGGAACGGCCACGTTACACGGATAAAGGAGAAGTTCAAACGCCAATATCCAGTCGATTTAAAGTAATACAAAATAAATACAAAGATTTGAAATAGGAAGATATGAAATATGTTGTTGGTTAAACGTCCTCTGGTATTTGTTCCGGTTCCTGTTTCTTACTAAAGTCCTTTTCAATACAGCATTTCTCATTTGTAGAAATGGGGTGTCATTTATAGACACATGTCACAGTAGTGGTTTGATATTAAACAAAATAATAAACGCAGTAATAACTACTTGCATAAATTATTCACAACTTGTAAACGTGTGACGTCATCTATTAGTGTAATTTTTTTAACACCGAGTGGTATTATATTTGTAAAATCACATTTTGAACTTAATAAAGACGAAAAAGTTATTAGTGGTACCCAGTGTTCCCAAGCGGTCATACATGTTAGTAGGTCTACTAACTGGAGCTGCGTACTTCAGTGACCAGACGAGCACTGATGGGCCCCACTCAATACAGCCGCTCCCAAACCTCCCTTCAGATCAGACAATCAATGCAATCGGTTAAAGCCAGTGTCGGATTTACCATTAGGCTAAGTAGGCTGAAGCCTAGGGCCTCAACATTTAGCGGGCTTCAAAAGCGCTTGAAAAAGGCCTCAAAATTGAAATAGCCTAGGGCCTCTCAATATCTAAATCCGGCACTGGTTAAAGCAACTCCTAACCCTTTTCCCACCTATGGCAGGGTCGGGTACCCATCTTGTCCCTCTGAATGGACACAAGGGCGATATATTGATCATAGCTTTTTTGCAGCCAATTGCCGACCAAAGCTGCAACTCCTACGCTTATTTATAGTCGGTCTACTATTTGTTGGGGTATTCCAGCAACGCCAGGGGCGAACTCCTACTCCTAGAAATTGCCTCATCTACCCGTTGCATGAGGGTTCTTTTACGTACAAATGCCACCGTACACCACACGGGACCTGGGTTTTACTTCCCATCCGAAAAAAGGCGCACTCGGGGCCTATCTCTCGCCCGAAAGAAGTAAACCCACCTAGGTCCAGTATCGAACCTAGAACTACTGACGCAGTTACCGAGCGTTCTACCCACTCCAAAACTGGAACTGGATTGGATTACTTTCGTTGGTTGGGGAGTAAGCCAGGCAGCCATAACAGGACGAACCCTTAGGAGGCTGCCCGCGGGAGATGAGAAGGTAGGTGAAAGGAAAGGATTAATTTGCAGTACCCTACGTTCTTTACCAAACACTCAACTTGGGATTGACGAGGGCTTGCGCTGCTTAACTTCAGTGATCTCACGGGAATTGGTGTGTCCAACGCAACTTGGATGCACACATTGACGTGGGCTTGCGCTGCTTAACCGAGGCGCAATGTAACCGGTTAACCAATATCTAACCCTCCCTTAATGTAAGTAATCGCATGCAGTAACCTTGGGCCGGCGAAGAGTCAGAGCACACAGTAGTACAAGTTCAACTGGCGTGCGGGCGGACTGAGGTCGATCCCAACTTGTGGAGACACAATGCTGTTACAACCAAAAGAATTGGAGGAGCCTAGCTTGAAGTAATGTGGTACACGGTTCTAGGCTAGTGCACGGGAGATGGCAGTCAGTATATCGCCTTTAAGATCATAAACAGTAGCTCACATGATTGTTGTTGTTGTTTGTTGGAGTTTAAGGTCCCGTCAACTACGAGGTCATTAGAGACCCGTCCACTGTATAGTTCTAATGCATAGACTGCACAGACACTACACTAATGCGACGATTATTGGGTATTAGCAGTACCCAGCTTTCCCGAGCGACCACCCATGTCAGTACTAACTGGGCTTGCGTTGCTTAACTTCAGTGATCTCACGGGAACTGGTGTGTCCAACGCAACTCGCCGCTCCCAGCTCACATGATAGCATGCTGTTCTAGAGTTCAGAATAACAGGTTCGATCTGGGTTGAGGTTAATGCTGTATTGTCTTTCGTTTAGGAATGACATCTCAAGAGGCGCCTACTGTCGGGTCACGGATGGGGAATTAAAGAGGGCCTTCGTCTTGTGTGGTGCGTACGAAATCACCACAAATGTAAAAGATCACGTGGGTAAATTTCTCATGAGTAGAGAATCTCCTGTCCCAGGCATCGGTAACTGAGCCCCACGTGCCGTCCAGAAGCAGAACTATTCAGTAATATGACGTTGCACCTAGTGAGAACTGAATGAACGTGTTTATCTCTCAAAATAGCATCTAGAAGGGGATTTTCTCGGCGCTCTTGCTACTATGCTACATGCCGCAAACCTACAGTGACGTCATATGTCCTAAACTTGTTTTTCAAAAAGTATACTCGTGACATCACATACCGTCACTAAGCTTGGAGGGTACCGTGTACATGAATTTAAAACGACTTGCTGAATAATTTATAAAGAATACTACGAAGTGCACTAGGCTGGGGTACGTCCAATTCATTAAACTGTTTTAGATATTTGAAATTACCAGTTAAGACGTGCAACTTCCTAGGTGAAATTCCGGTTTAAATTTGTAACTCTTGCATTCATTTCTCGGCTCGCTAGTGTTTTAGGGCTCTTCAACCCCGTCCACTGCGTAGTTCTAATGCAGTCTGCGCAGACACTACACTGATACGATCACGCACGTGGGGTTTTGGGGTTGCAACCCCCCTATGCACATAAAAACTTATGCGCATAATATATGCGAGCTTTAGCTCAACCCCCCCCCCCCCCCCCCCCCCCTGTATTAGCTCAACTCCCCCTGACGAAAAATCCTGGATCCGCCACTGGTTTTGATGATTAGGGTATTAGCAGTACCCAGTGTTCCCAACCGGTCACCCATGGCAGTACTAGCTGGGGTTGCATTACTTAACTTCAGTGATTAGACGAGAACTGGTGTGTCCAACGTAATACAGACGCTCCGTGCGTTCATAGCAGGCCTGTCGTCGGTAAAAAGCCGCGAATAGGGAGACAGGCCATCCCCAAACTATCATGACAAAGCGAATCAGAATCATCATTACTAACCCTTTTCCGTCTAAGGGCAAGGTCGGGTGCCCAATGAGATGCATGACAATAATGGTAACCAGCCGGTTGCCAACCGGCTCTTACACCTGAAAGTTTTACTCCATGTTTTAAGGGGTCTATAAAAGCACAGCAGTAACATCGTCCACACCACACGAGGCCACAGCTTTACCTTCCATGTGACAGAAGCATACCGAGGCCTCACCCTCACCCGAGATAAGCTTGACCACTTTGATCCAGGATCGAATCTGGACCTAGCGACGCAATAATTCAGCAGGCTATCTCTACGTCATAGAGATGGTCATTAATAAATAATGTCCTGATTGCTAGGAATGTCGAATATGTAAGGATATGATAGTGTGTGAGGTGGGTAGGAACGTGGTAACAGGCTAGAGGGATGGAGGACCAGAACCCTCAGACTCGACCCTGCCTCAGGCGCAGTGCCGTAACGGGGGCATGAAGCGCCCGTGGTAAGTGTCTAACTTTCGCTTGCCTGTAACCCAATAATGACAAAAAACTTAAATATTTGCGCCCGTGGCGGCCGCCTTCTTCGCCACGCCCTCGTTACGGCCCTGCTCAGGCGCGAGACTGACCTATTGCAAAATTCCTGTTTACCGTGTCTCCACTGTATGGCAAGCCTCCATTGCTAGTGCGTCACATCGGAAATCTCCAGGAACTCTGCACTAAGGACTTCCGCCTCCAGGTTCGACCAGTGCTGAAAAAAGCAACCAGAAGGCTCAAAGGACGTCCCACAGTAACTTTACAATCATTTTGTAACGTAAGACACGTATTCCCAATTAACATTTTACCTTTAAAATTATCAGAGGTTTTTCGACCATTTTTATAACCCTTTGTTTCGTCCGTTCCTCTTGGTCATTTACATCCAAATCATCCAAGGCTGATTTAAGAGGCCCATTACCATTTTTAAAGCCTCATATATATGTCAGATATTAAACCTTCCATCCTTTTCTGAAATCCAAATCATCCAACTCAACTGGTTTTTCAGCACACCACCCTGTCCTCCTGTACCTCACAACAAAGCCAGAAATTAAATAGCCGCTTTGACCTGAGAGGGGAAAGAAAACCATCGGGTTGGGATAACCTGACTTCTGGCAAGAATGTAACATGCAACTCCTTTAACCCCAGCTTTTTTATTGGTCTCTACTACAGATTGAGGTTGGTGACCAATTCCTGTACCAAGCTCCGTCAAGAAAGGGGTCATCATCATCACTTTTGGATGGGCTCTTCAATGAACTTCACATCAATTCAGAGGTTAAAGATGCTCCCCCTTACCATGCTTGTGTTTACCTTGAAAACACGTTTTTAAGCTTTTTTGCACTCATTGAGGGGTTTCACCGATCTTATTCATCCTGGACTTCCTCTAGTCTTACCATTTCAGAATCCTTAGAATTCTTAGGATGAAAAGAGTTAAAGAGAGTTTTACAAAGATGGTATCATGGTACGATGAAGTGCACTCCACGATCAATCACCAGCAAGGCTGTCAAACTGGCAGCTCATGGATGAAAAGCGTTTGACACCCGTGATCTAGTGCTCCTACGAGTAGAAAGTGGGCACCTACACCTGGGAATTTTGCCTCATCTATGTGTTGCATAGTAGAGAGGATTCTTTTACATGCAAATGACATCGTACACCATACGGGGCCAAGGCTTTATTTCCCGTCTGACAAAAGGCGCATTTGGGACCTCTCTCTCGCCACATCGATCCAGTACCGCACCTGGAACCATTGACTTATGCCTGGTTCCGTATACCCACGCGCTAACGCTATTACCGTTGTAACAGACGACAAAGCACAAAAAAATGGTGACGTCACACTGCTACTTGGGGCGCCGCAGAGCAGCTATGCGTGGCGGTAGTTGAGTTGACTGGTGGTCAACTCACATAGCGTCCCGCAAGTCACGCTGCGTTTTGATTGGCTGGCGGTTGAGCTGTCTGCTTGAAAAATGGCGGAGGATATACTGAGATATGACGGTGGCGTGCGGTGACTCCAAATAAAGCGCTGCACTTAAGGAATTGCGCTGGCGGTCCTTCATAACGCATTAGCACAAAACGTCATCAAGATGTCATCAGTGGCGACGTGATTAGCGTTGAAGTGTGGTGATACGGAACTAGGCATCAGTTGTCGAGCACGTTACTTTCCGCCAGACCAAAGCGGATAAAATTGTTCCCTTTAACTCATCACCATCATACCCTTATCCTGCGTGTGGCAGGATCGGGTCTGCAGGTTCTAGCCCTCTACTCCCGCCTATCTCCCACCAGGTCCCCGTCAACCTCATGCACTACCATACCAGTAACTAATTCTCCTGTTTTTCCTGTAAAGATCCCCACATTCCACGTCCCTAAACAAAGATTAGCCCCTTTTCTTGCTGAGACTGCTTTGATTGGAGGAGCCACAGCCAGGCGGCTGGAACCCCTAGGAATATTGGGCGGATTGCCTATGGGGGATGCCGGCCTACTCCACAGAAGACACTCGTTGCATTATCTGCCATGGGAGCCGAGGTCTGCACCCCCATGGCATTGTAGACGCATGATAACGACGGCCCGGGGTCCGCTCGCTCACCCCTGACGGCGGCCGGCATTGGGATTTTGATCCCTATAGTGTATTTTAGGCTTCTGGTCCCCTATTTCCATCCACCTGTGAAGTTGATGGCTGCCTCTACATCCTAATTCCACCCGGGAGCGGCAAATTGCGTTGGACACACCAGTTCTCGTCTGATCACTGAAGGTAAGCAACGCAACCCCAGTTAGTACTGACATGGGTGGCCGCTTACGAAAACTGGGTACCACTAATATCCAAAAATCGTCGCATTAGGGAAGTTTCTGTGCAGCCTCTGCATCAGAACTACACAGTGGACGGGGCTATAATGACCTTGTAGTTGAAGGGCCCTAAAACGCCAACAAACAACAACAATAATTCCACCGCCATGTCTACCTGCCATGGAATTGTCATGTTCTTGACCTAACAAGCCGCATACAAGGTTATGAGGAGAGAGAGAGCTGTCTGAAAAGTGGTTCCTACCTTCCTTCCCAACTATTTGTGTAACTTTTTTTAATTTCATCCTCACAGATTATCGTTAAAACAAGTTTTTTTTTTGGATAAAGGATACCAAGAAATTTTCTTAAACTTCTAGGAATTAAGATTTATTTTTTCAGAAGAACAAGTAGAAGCGGACATTACACCTGTTTCCTCAACCTGGATACAAATTTCTTACATCTTTACCTCCTGATAAGGTTCATTGCCAAGTTAAGCGATAAAAAATTTATCCATCGGGCTTGCAACATTTACGCCCTCCCATCGTCCAAATTAAAAATGCATATAACTAAACGAGTTTTTTTTTTCAAAATTATTACCCTAACTAGTTTGTTAGAGACAAAAAGTTATCCATTTCAGAATTAACAAGATATAAAAAATACAAACTTTAACTATTATTATCTCATGTAACAACGACCCATCTGAGAATACGAGACCCCCACCAGTAAAGGTGACGGTACTCCAGGTAAGTGAGGGGACGGAGGTGTGGGGATGTCCTAACGAATTAGTCCTATATAAAAAATATTAGGCTAAACTTATGTTAATGTCAAGTATAAAGTAGTCCAACATGAAAAGGGTACAGGGCTTTCCAGAGCCTCAAGTTACCCTCATATGGTTCAAAATTCTCATAAAAAGAAGAAGAGATGGGCATGCTGTGTGTTAAAGAAGAAAAATTGGGAAAAAGGAAGGGGGTTGTTGTTTGTTGGAATTTAAGGTCCCGTCAACTACGAGGTCATTAGAGACCCGTCCACTGCATAGTTCTAATGCATATACTGCACAGACACTACACTAATGCGACGATTATTGGGTATTAGCAGTACCCAGCTTTCCCGAGCGACCACCCATGTCAGTACTAACTGGGCTTGCGTTGCTTAACTTCAATGATCAGACGAGAACTGGTGTATCCAACGCAACTCGCCGCTCCCAAAGGAAGGGGGAAGCGGAACATTTAAGGTAAGAAATGTAGTCAGTGTAAAAGGAGGAAGAGAAGAAGGGGCAAATCTCGACATAAATTCAATTAAATTTCTTTAAACTTTTTGTATTTTCGTCATAAAACAGTAAAATACGTATTCTTTGACCTTCTAATTTTAAAAAAAGAAACTCCCAAATTTTTCATGATGATCACTGAGGCACGTTCCCGCCGCGGTGGCGTAATGGTTAGCACACTCGACAACTGCATCAGTAGTTCTAGGTTCGATACTGGACCGAGGTGGGTTGGCTTCTTTCGGGCGAGAGAGTGGGTTGGCTTATTTCGGATGAGAAGTAAAACCGAGGTCCCGTGTTGGTGTACGATGTCACTTGCACGTGAAAATAATCCTCTCTACTATGCGACGGGTAGATGCGGCAAAATTTCCAGGTGTAGGAGCTCGACCCCCTGGGGTCGGTAGCATTCCCCAACGAACACTAGACCGACGATAAATAAGCGTAGGGTGCAGCTTTGGCCGACAACCGGCTGCAGAAAAGCTATGACCAATATATCGCCCTTGTGTCGATTCAGAGGGACAAGATGGGTACCCCACCCTGCCATAGACGGGAAAAAGGTTAGGAGTTCCTTGTTGACCACTGAGGCACGTTCTAGAGGTAAAGATTTTCAGTGTTGTCGAACTTATGGAAAACTGGGCCGCACATGTAGGCCTAAATATTTCCAGCAGTGGGAAGACTGACGGGGCTGCACCTGCTTATAGACAGGATAAGCACTTGGAGTAAAATTCAATTCGCACTCCATGAGAAGCACCTAAAACCTTAAACCTCCTAAGGAAGGGCCGAGAACTCAATTTTATATCATTGAGACACATGATGCCACCCTAATGCTACATCCCTATGCATATTTATCGCCCGCCTGTTGCTCTTCGCTGGGACTCCTACACCTGGAAATTTTTTCTTACGTGCAAGTGCCATTGTCCGGAAGGCGCACTGGGGACTTTTTTTATCTCTCTCTCTCTCTCACCCGAAAGAAGCTCCCCTCGGCCTTCTCGGTTCAGAATCGAACCAAGAAGGGGAGATCGGGTAGCCAGCTGGGGAAAACACTGCTGTTGGTGCAATGAAACAGGAACACTTGACCTTACCTTAAATAGAAAAAGGTTAGGAACGCTGGTGTCACACTACTTCCACTATTCAATAAAACATCAGAAATTGTAGCTTGCAATCCCGAAAACCTGCAGTGTGCACGTTGTCACCATTCTACACAGAATAAAATATATGATTAGATTGGTAAAAAACATTCCAGGTGTATAAGTTGACCCTCCCTCCTGAAGTCGGTAAACGAAATCATTCCTAATAAAAAGTTAAGTCGACGAGAAATAAGCAGGGTTGTGGCTTTAGGTCGGCAGCTGGCATCTTAAAAAATACCATCCAACACTTCGCCCTTGTGTTCCCGTACCGGGATAAATGAGTACAGCGCCTGCTCTAGCACTTATGCTGCTCCGGACAAAAGGACAAATTGCCGCCCCTTGAAGCAGCGCTCTGTTCTCTTACTTACAGCCAAAATGACGCCCCGGACAAATATCCGGGTTGCCCCCCCTTAGAGCGGGCCCTGATGAGTAGGCCTATGCCTACTCCAACCTGCGAGGAACGGAAAATTCCGAATTAAAATCGCATTAACTCATGGCAGCATCAAACACACATTAAAATTACGTCCAGGAACTAATCAACCTTCAGTTTCCGAACAGGTGAGCTTATTGAACGACATTGTGAGGAAATGCAACTATTGCAAAAAGTGTAGATGAAATTTAGTAACATTCTAATAAACCCTACTGTACTAATTAACCTTTTGGTGAAATAACACGCTCAAGTTTAATTTCTGGATAATAACAAGTTGGGATTTCCCCTAACAATTAAAATTTCCGTATGATTCTTAAGCAATCTCACCAATTTAGCAATCAAGCGATGGGGATGAGACAGAGGCCCACACATAACCTCTTACGTGTTTTAGACGTCAGAAAACAACGGTGAAAAAAGTGAACACGAATTATTAATGACGTCAGAATTAAAAGAAATCAAACTTGATCAAGAAGCCGATAAAGGGAGACGCCACAAACAGATGACTATTTTTAAATCCCAGCCGCTTGAAACACCAGGATGACTAGGAGTGTGTGTGGCCATTAAGGGGAAATCAGAGTCAATAAAAAAGGTGGCTAAATGACAATTACTTTTCAACTGAAAAAAATAACATTATGCAGCAGTAAACAAAGCATCATGCACGAATTCACGAGTGCTTACCAATCCAAAAATAAGGCCATTTACCCCTTTTACTGCCACCACCACCAAAGTCCTTGAAAACTTGACAAGTACAGCAACTTTCATGAAGTTTCTTGTTTACCTACTAAAACTTAAACGAAACCTTTAATTTCTTTGATTAAGCATTTAGTGAGAAATCTTTAAAGAAAACCAAGAATTATCTTAAGGAAAACCAGAAATAGAACTCAACCTCTTTCAAAAAAAGCTTTTTTTAAAAGTTAATGGATCATAAACACTTAAGAAATACTCCTGGAACAGTAGCACTTAACATTGCATTGCTTATGTCGCAATGTTACAAGAAATTTTGGGATAATGAGAAAGACACCGTTAGCACCATCGTATGATCACAAAAGCTCGAGGGCCTTTGAGAGATTCACAATTTTCCTCTATTAAAGATGAGGAGGACCCCACAACAGCAGTCTTCAACAACTGGTCTTCTTGGTTATCAGGTCTTGCGTGGGAGTTGACAAAATAGTCATTTTCAAGAACAGAAATGAGAAGAAAGAGTTAGCACACAAAGGCCAGACTAAGAAAAACATTCCAGGCAAGATTTTTCCAGATGACGGTGAGAAAAATAAAATTTGAATTCATCAGCAGGATCAAATATAGTTCATCTACCTTACAGTAGTGAGTGACCTCAACTTAACCACATAAACTAAAAACTTAACCCCTTCTCCTCCTCGTCCTAACCACTGTTAAACAATCTCAGCTGATACAACCTCTGTCGAGGATTTATTATTCAAATTCTGTCAATTTAAAAATATATAGAGAGAGATTTAATTACCAAAAACAGAGATTTGAAGTAAAAGAAAAAGAAACGCCAAGATTTTCTTCAAGATGCCAAGAGATAACACCAGACTTGACTGGATTTGGGCTGCTGAACATCAACAGCAAAAAATCCTAGAATAAAACCAACATTATCCTACAAGTAAAAAGCAGTTTTCTCCACCATCCATCCATCTATCCATCACTTGTGTCGAACACATTAAAAACGAGTTCAGAGACACATTTTCATCTGACGATGGCCACTCACGTAACATTGGAGGAGGAGTCAACCATTAACATACAACTCTTATAAGTGTAAAGTGATTTCCCCGTCCAGATCTAGATAAATAGACGCCCATTTGCTCCCACCAGCCAACACGGGTGCCAACCTGAACACTTATTAAATAACTCACTTTCATCGCAGTCCCTAAAACAGCCCAAATCACGCTTACCACAACTTCAAACACAGTGCCACTCATGTTATAAGCAACCCTATAAAAATATATCCTCCAAAGAACTCATAATGAATATCGTATACGTTATTGTAAGTATGTGGTCAAGAGTATGTCCATTTTAACGTCCAAGAAACTCAATTAATTTTGTTTCTCTCCGACAGGTAATATTGGGTGTGGCAGTGATCCATACTGCAGTTTGGCCAGTGCTGAGCGCTCCAACAACTGCCAGTTCTTCATTTGTCTTTCCAGGATTCGATGGTGGAACCGAATTCTTAACAAAGGTTCTTAATAACCCCAACAAGAACCCCGATGTTGGTGGAGGAGGTGGGATCGGCGGAGGAAGTGGAAGTGGATTTGGCTCCGGTTTCGGGTTTGGATATGGACCTAAAGGTGGAGGATCTGGAGGTGGCGGAGGCAAGGGTCCTGGTACGAGAGGAGGAGGAGCGTCAGGTGATTCTGAAGGAGTAGCGTTTAAAAGTGCCACTCGACGCACACAGCGCCCACCAGACTCCAGTTTTGTAACTGCAACCTTCGGTACAGATCAAAGTGGAGGAGGAATTGTCTTTGGCTCGGGACCATCATCCGGATTCGGTGGAGGGGCGGGTTTTGGTCGACGTAAAAAGTGATTCAATTACTGTATATGCATTTTTTAACATTTTTACTACTAGCTCATTGATTGTAGTACACAGTATAGCCTGTTTAATAAAAACTATCTAAAAAATCTGTCTCTTTATAAATTCGATAATCTATAATTTAAGATATTTACCTATGGTCCTATAATCTCCTACAACTGCATGTTCACGACAACAGATGAAGCATTAATTTAAATATGAACTTATCCAAAGATTTGAAACCAGTGACTATTACAGTGGCGTAACTTCAGTTGTGGCGCCCGGGGCAAGAGGCATTCGAAGCGTCCACCCTACCCTGTTGCTTGCTCTGAGCAGACATGATACACGTATGTAGGCACTTTTTATTTGCCGTAAAGTCGTCGTACAGACAGCATTTCCAGAAGGCAGACAAGGTGCCCCAAGGTGGTGCTTTGTCCGGCGCCCGGGACAATTTGACCCCATTGCCCCTACAAGTTACGCCGCTGGACTATTACTCATTATCGATGTTATGGGTGCTGATGGACAGATGCACATCGAAGCACCTCCTCATTGCTCTAATAATGAACGGTTCACATTTATATTTACAGTAAGTAGAATGAAAGGGAGCCCATATGTGTTCTTAACGAACGGTAAGAAACGATGGGAATGTTTGTCGGGAATAAAAAGCATTCAATCAAGCGACAGTCAGTCATTTCCAATTGTTGTGATGGTCGTTGCCTTACTTCGAAAAGCCTTCATCATTAATATATAATCCTTTCTGAATTTTCTCTGGCAGAGTCGGATATGTATCAATTTCTCCTCTGTTGGTATCAGGACTACACGGGCGAATTGTTAGGCAGTATGTTTACGTAGCCGGCTGACGACCTCATGCCACAATCCCTGATTATATAACATCGTTTCTGAGGTCTTTACCGATGTCAAGATACAATCTTTTATACCCGCCTGTAACTAACGCCGATCTACTCATATAGTGAGAGCGGCTGTACTGCGTTGGACACATCAGTTTCGTCTGATCACTGAAGGTAAGCAACGCAACCCCAGCTAGTACTAGCATGGCTGACCTCTTGGAAACGCTGAGTACTGCTAATACCCAAAATCGTCTAACAGCGTAGTGCCTGTGCAGACTCCGCATTAGAACTACGCAGTTGACGGGACTCTAATGACCGTTACAGTTGAAGGGCCCTAAAACACCAACGAACAAACTACACATAGTTTATCCGGCGTAGAGAGGGTTATTTTAAGTGTAATGGTAACATTGTGCAAAACACACAAGATCATGAGTTTTACCTGGAGGTACCGGAAGGTACACTGGGGATTCACTCTCTTTCTTGCCCGAAAGAAATCATCCTCTCGGCCAAGACCGAATCCGTAACCGCGGATCCATGAAGCAAACCGCAACCACTGAGCCACCGAGGCAGACTGCAATCATCTTCCAAAATTTATATACAGTATAATAATATTGTATTATACAAAAAAGTTACTTGACCAATCAATAATCTACTTTCCGCACCCCCACTTTACGGGAAAGAGGTGACAACTATATCTTAAATTCAGAGTAACATGTCACAACGACTACAAGAATAAATCTTTCCTGTTAAATTTCAATGAATTTTCAGGTCCCATCATTACCATTCTGTAATTTCATTTTCCCACGTAGGCAGAATATGTCTTAGAAATTCAAGTCCTTCACTTAACCCCTACTTTGCCCTACCTTAACACGTCGACACACCGTTTTGCCCCTTCTTTTTGGTAGTGTCGCTCAGCACAGTGCCGCACATCACACTGGAGCCCTAATTCCCATTGAAAGATTTCAGTCACATAGTGCCTTAGACTAATCTTGATGATGAGGGGGAGGTTGGACCTTACTTCAGTTATATGTGATTCTACCAAAAAAATGCACAAACAAATGGAACAGGCAACACACAAGAAGGGAGCGGCGAATTGCGTTGGACACATCAGTACTCGTCCGATCACTGAAGTTAAGTAACGCAACCCCTGTTAGTACTGACATGGGTGGTCGCTTGGGAAAACTGGGTACTGCTAATACCCAAGAGTCGTCGCATTAGTGTAGTGTCTGTGCAGTCTCTGCATGAGAACTACACTGTGGACGGGGCTCTAATGACCTTGTAGTTGAAGGGCCCTTAAACACCAACAAACAAACACACAAGAACATGTAAAGCCTCTTGTTATACCTCACCAAAATAAAGTAAGGAAAACGCAAAAAAATGGCGACACCTTTCAAAGTAGGCCTTAAGGCCACTGTCTAAAATCCACCGTCCTAATTGAAGAATCTGACATCCTCACATGAAAACTACCTCCCATCGCATTGCCTCAAGGACAAAAACTTCTCTTCTGAAAAGAAATTAAATGGTAATTACTAAAGTTAAGAGTTTGAAAAGTGAAAAAAGGGATTAGTTATTGAAATGCTTATACCAAATGAATTTTTGACGAAAAAAAAATACACAATTGAGAAAAACTTCCTAAAATTTCCGATTTCATGGCCTTTTGCTCTAACCACCGTCTGGGGGACGACAAAGGTGTCTACAACTTCAAGTCAGAAAAAAAATTTACCTGGGGTAATACGAGTCAACTACCTGTATGTCGTCATCATCAGCATTATCTCATGTAATATTTTTTCTTTAAATTTTCTTCATTTACATCCTAAGAAACATTAACCAATCTCAGAATCATGAACCAGCAAAACCAACCAATAATACTTGCCACTCGGATGCTCATTTTGCCGCCTCCTCTCTCTCGATCCCTGCCCTCTCCTCCTCTCTGGGACTCCAACAAACCTCCTCTTCGGCCTTTTCAATGTCAAGTCAAGCAACACGTCATGAAGTCACATGATATTAAGGGGTTTTCCTGCAAGTTGTTTTGAGGGATCTAGGGAGAGTCGAGTTGATTTACATCTTGAAATTTCTGATGAGGTTCAAAAACATATAAAAGCAACTCGTTAACAGGACAGAAAGCGCCAGAGAAGAGCCACAACGTCTGGAAGACAGTGAGTGAATCGACAAGAAGATTATTATAAGAGTAATCTGTGTGACAAGCTCTTGAAAAAAAGAAACAAACCAGTTCACTGCTCCATCACTTTGAACCATCTTCAAGAAACCAGTTATCATCATGAAGACAACCACTTTGTCATTCGTGTGTGTAAGTACAGAATGATGTCCAACACGACATTTCCTCATTTTTGATAAGAAATTAATGTCTAGAAATTATAATTAACATAATAAGAGCCATCGATAATCTATTTACCACAAACTGGCTAGTAATATTCGATTATTTCTTATTATTACTATATTTTTTCTAAATATAAGCTTACAAGTTTAGCTAAAAAAATACTCTGATAGCCAGGAATGACTTATTAAATAGGGCTGTATCAGTGATCAAATGCCTTCGAATAATTTCTCTCCATCTTAATACAACCCTACTATTAGGAAAATTGCTTAACATCTCGAATGAAATTACCCGTCATATTTTTGACAGTAATCAAGGTTAGTTAATCTTCCCAAATAAGGTAACAGGCTGAACGAATTCCCAATGTCAGAACTTATCCAAAAAAAGGAGAAAATTTGATTAATTTTTCACATGCGGCTGCTGCCCTGAAGAATTCTTCTATCAGTCGACAGATCTACGCATAATTTATTTAGCATCAACATGATATTAATTGTCAACTCCTCGTTTATCATTTCCTATCAAAGAAAGTTACAGATTCATTGATTGCTTAGTATGTTCATCATAAAATTAGTGGAAGTGCGCAATACAGGAGTTAGACTCTTTTATATTCCTGAATGGGGCAACAGCAGCAACTGAAAATAACCCATTGCTGAATCTCTATTAATAGCTTACTTACTGCTTATTACTATGTCAAAAAACATCAGTTGCATTTCAAAACCGAGGCTCGCATTTTATTTCCTACGTGTGAATTACTTGCTATCGCCAGTTGTTGCCCCAAGGTAATACTGCAGTATTAAAAAAATAATATATGTTAGCAACTCATGAATCTTGGCAAATTAACAGATGTAAATGAATTTTAACCCACCACTGGAAAATTTTCGCTGACAGTAGCGTCATTAACATGCTTCAAAGAATTGACTTAATCCTTTTGCCAAATGGCACAGACTAAATAAAATGTACTTTTAGATTACCTATGATCCGATTTCAAAAGTTTAACACCAAATTGTATATTTTGCAGGTTGTGGTGGCTCTAGCAGTGTTGCCCAGCCTCTATCAAGGTGCACCAGCTCCAGCAGGCGGCGGAGGTGGTGGCGGCGGCGGCGGCGGTAAACGAGGCGGCGGTGGTGGAGGTGGCGGTGGTGGCGGAGGAGGAGGAGGAGTAGCTGCGCCATTCCCAAGTGGAAACAACTTTGGATTTGGTAGTGGATCTGGAGGCGTAGTGGGTGCTGGCGGCGGTGGAGGAGGAGGCGGATCAGGAACCGGCTCAGGATTTGGATTTGGATTTGGTCAAGGACCGCAAGGAGGTGGCGGAGGCGGAGGAGGAGGTTCTGGCGGCAAAGCAGCACCGTTCACAGGTGGCACCATTGGTGGCATTAGCGGTGGAGTTGGCGTTGGTGGTGGCAGCGGCAGCGGTGGATTCGGCGGTGGTGGAGGATTCGGAGGTGGATTTTCTGGTGGAAAACGTTAAAACGACTGGCTAGACATTTAAAAACAAGCATCCATTGTCGAAAATGATGAGCGTGTTTCAAACAAGAGGATACCAACTTGTCAAAGGAACTGCCAATGGAATCTCAAGGATACTTCGTCAGAAATATTTCAATGATAAGTGCTATGACTTGTGAATTTCAGCTCTTACATCGTGCAGAAATGGACTACTAGTTGTTACAGAAGCAGTCAAAATTTCAAACTAATGTGAAACACTTTTGATAATGGCTTTATACTTTTCAAGTTATGTGAATAAAGCGATTACTTTTAATTAATTACTGGCAAACAACTTTGAACTACGCACCGTACATGTTCTCCATGAAACTTTTGTAGGGTAACTTTACATAAACAGTTACAAATAAAATTCATCACAAAGGAAAGACCGTAAATTTAAATAATCATTATTAATATCAATCTAAATGGTATGCTGATCCCATCGTAACCAACATACGGAGCCATGGCTAACTTGACATTGACACCCTTATCCCGTCTCTGGCACGGTCGGGTCTGCGGGTTCTGACCCTCCACTTCGGCCTATCATCCACCGCACACATTATCATATCCCCACGAACGACCTGCTCCCGCGTCTGCTTAGGTATTCCTCTACTCCTTGTCCCCTCTTTTCGTCACATGCCCATACCACCTCAATCTATTTTCTCTCATCTTTTTCGCGATGTCCCTCACCCCGAGACATACTTACACCCCACCCATGTCCAGCAGCATTCACTGCCCTGTAGAATTTCCCCTTTAACTTTATTAAGACCCTCCGATCACACAGGACTCTGCTTGTCTGTCTCCATTTCATCCACCTTAAATTAATCCTATGGGTCACATCTGAATCTATTTCTCCATTGCTCTGGAACACTGATCCTAGTTAGTTGAACTCCTGAGAGCGCCACCATTATTTCCTTGTCGGCCTTGGACTGCCGATCCTAGAGCGTCGGCCTTAGAGAACTGGCCTTAGAGTGCCGGACATAGAGTTCCGGTAACAGGGTACCCGCCTTCAAGCGCCGGTCTCATAATGCAAGCCTAAGATTACCGGCCTTAGAGTTCCGGCGGTGGAGCGTCGGCCTTAGTTGAACTGCAATAGTTGTTCGGTCTCTACAGAAGATACCACAGGGTCATTCACAAAAGAAGACCCTTGTTAAAGAACTTTGTATATAGTTAGCGCGGTAATTGATCGATATGCAAAAATAAAAGAAAAATAAAGGTCGTATAAGACGTTGCCCCCCCCCTCTACTACTGAAGATAAATTCCGTACGCCAGGAAACGAGTTCATACACCTAGGAAGAGGGTTCCTACACTCCATATAACCAGCCATCTGAAATATGCGGCCCGCGATGGTCTCTCGTAAGGGTCGCGGAGAATTTTGAGATTAATAAGTACATTAGAAAGAAATATTGACAGCAGTGAAACTAACTTTCCGCGGGCCGCATGCGCTATGACCTATGTGAGAACTACCTGTATGTATTTCATAAATTTAAAAAAATGCCCATAGCACTAATTATATATAGGTAGTTCACACATCAGTGGCGTAGCCAAGGGGGTGGGGTGGGGGTTAACCCCAGTGGTGCCTCGAATATAGCGAAGTGCTATACACCCTATCGAGTCATATCCCCCTCAGAAAATCCTTGTTCACCCTATCGACAGTCATATCCCCCCTTCACAAAATCCTGGCTACGCCGCGGTCACACATAGGTCATAGGGCATGTGGCCCACAGAAAGTTTTACTGCTGTCAATATGGCCCTTCAATAAAGTGAATTTATGACCGCCCCCCCCCCCGCCATGTACACTAGAAAGGGCTCGTTTGCGTTTAAGTGCCACTGTAAACGCTGCACACTAGATGCACATATGGCTATCCTCTTGCCTGTAAATGATGACTCGTCTCGCCCAGGATCGAACCTGTAATGCCAGTTCATTGTTGTTTGTTGGAGTTTAAGGTCCCGTCAACTACGAGGTCATTAGAGACCCGTCCACTGTGTAGGTCTGATGCATATACTGCACAGACACTACACTAATGCGACGATTATTGGGTATTAGCAGTACCCAGCTTTCCCGAGCGACCACCCATGTCAGTACTAACTGGGCTTGCGTTGCTTAACTTCAGTGATCAGACGAGAACTGGTGTGTCCAGCGCAACTCGCCGCTCATGCCAGTTCATGATAAGGGCGTTATCATTGACCTTCCTCAAGGTGAGCCTAACGCATTAAACAGACTATAGAAGTTTTGTATGTTTCTTTACACACTAAACCCACTTAAACGGAAGCGGAACATGAGAGTGCTCGGAGCTCGTGGAGAGAAAAGTAATGGATGTTATCAACTCTTTCTACCCTGATCTTGAAGTTTCAAACCCATGTATACTGATCTCATCATCAATCAGTGTACCCCTCCCTATGGCAGAGTCGGGTCCTCTGAATGGACACATGTACGACACATCTGCAATCCCTATCCGCCTCCCGTTGCATAGTAGAGAGGGTTCTTTTACGTGTAAGTGACATCGCACACGCCACACGAGGCCACGGCTTATTTCCCGTTCGGAGGACGGCTACTCAGAATTTCTCTCTCGCCCAAAACAAGCCAACCCACGTCGATCCAGTATCGAACCTGGAACTCTTGATGCAGTAGTTGACTGCGCAATGGAATGCAACTGCAATGCAACGATGACTATTGGTAGAAGCGTCACCAATCTGCCGACAGCAAGCAAGTGTGTCAATGCTGCCGTCTGATGAGAAATTGTTATACTTAAATGTTGGATAAAGAATTTTCCGTCTGCTACGTTGGTATTTTGGTGTCTAGTCCTTGGTAAAACGCGCTTGCTACTAGAGTTCAAAGTTCGCAAGTGATAAAGGAAAACAGTAATAAGAAATACTGCACAACAGAAATCTTGTTAGCATGCCAAAATATTTGTAGGGAGCGTTCGGACTAATGAAAATTCAGATTCTCGCAATGGTACATTATATTACACGTAATAAATCATCGGAGTCCGATCAGTGTGCTTTGGAAAAGTCCATCATCATAATCATACCCTTATCCCGCCTGTGGTAGGATCGGGTCTGCGGGTTCTAGCCCTCGTCTAGTCCCCGTCCACCCCACACACTACCATATCCTTAAGGACAACCTGCTCCCACGTCTGCTTCGGTCTTGCCCCCCTCTTTTCCCCGGGTACTTGCGACCACCTGCATTCCTGAAATGGACCTAACGAGCTCCTCGGTTTTACTTCTCATCCTTAAGAAGGCGCACTCGAGGCCTCATTCTGGCCTTAAAGAGGCTAACCCAACTCGGTCCAGTATCGAACCTGACGCAGCTACCGAGCGAGCTACTCACTACGCCACCGAGGCAGGGTTACTTTTAGGAATTGTGGAAAATGGAGAAATTCCCCTCTTCCTGTCAACGCTTTTAGGTCTAGTATTCTTCTTAGGAAAGGGCAAGTTGTTACACACCTAGAATATTTGCAAGTTTCCACCGATTAACTTTCCGCGTCATACATGTTACCGCGGAAAGTCACATACAGGACGCTCTTAACCTCGTAACCATAGGTTCGAGCCTGGCCGAGGCAGGTGGACAACGAGGGATTACCCAGTGTTTGCCGTCAGATGGAGAGGTCAGTATGTGCAGGTCAGCAAAATTTCCAGATGTAGGATCTCGCTCCTTGCCGTTGGCAAACAACCTCAAGGAGTACAGAGCGGCTGTATTGCGTTGGACACGCCAGCTCTCGTCTGATTACTGAAGTTAAGCAACGTAACCCCAGTTAATACTAACATGGGTAGCCACTTGAGAACACTGGGTACCGCTAATGTCCAAATCGTCATAACAGCGTAGTGTCTGTGCAGACTCTGCATTAGACCTACGCAGTGGACGGGTCTCTAATGACCTTTGTAGTTAAAGGGCCCTAAAACATCAACAAACCAATCAGGAGTTAGAGACTGGTGTAACGGTGGCGGGGAAGTAAGCTTTAGGCTTGTTCGATGTTGGATGAGCGTATAGGTTGGCAAGAAGTTCCGGGTGTCGGTAAATAGTCCTTCAAAGACCTTTACTTACTTTACTTTTGTTTCATTGGTGTTTTAGGCCCTTCACCTATAATGGGCATTAGAGCCCCGTCCACTGCGTAGTTCTAATGCAGACTCCGCACAGACACTTCGCTGTTGCGAAGACTTGAGTATTTGCAGTATCTAGTGCTCCCAAGCGGTCACCCACGCTCGCACTAGCTTGGGGTGCGTTGCTCAACTTCAGTAATCAGACGAGAACTGATGTGTCCAACGCAATATAGCCGCCCCAATAAAAGTTTTGTGTATCATTTTCATCATCATTCCCTATAGGCTATTTGCGGCTGAGTTGCGTTGGACACACCAGTTCCCAACGAAGTTAATCAACGCAAACCCAAGTTAGTGCCAACATGGATTGCTGGTTGGGAACGTTGGGTCTGAAAATGTCCCTTTTCCTACATCCCCCACACCTACCTCCTCCTCACCCGCGAGTAGCCTCTTTAGGGTTTGGCCTTCTATGACTGCTTGGCTTACTCCCCAACCCATTAGCATGACATGCAAACATATTTACCTCGTTAGAACTGGGTATACAAGACAGGCTATTTACGTAACCGGCTGCCTATCTAATGCTAAATCCTTTTGCTTATTTATCACCGATATCGTTGTAACTTCACCGCCGCCAGGAAGCGAACTCGTACACCCGAAAATTTTGTCAATTTGCACCTTTATTTTACTCCAAATAGAAAAGAGTATGACGCGAGCCTATCTATTTAGTTTAGCAGCGCAACCCCAGCGAGTACTGACATGGGTGGCCGCTTGGAAAAACTGGGTACTGCTAATACCCAAAAATCGTCTCATTAGGGTAGTGTCTGTGCAGTCTCTGCATTAGAACTATGCTGTGGACGGGGCTCTAATGACCTTGTAGTTGAAGGGCCCTAAAACACCAACAGACAACAACAACAACAAAGGAAATCCGTGGCCCCGTGTGGTGTACGTTATCACTTGCACGAAAAAGGGCCCTCTCAAGTACGCAAAGCGTAAATGAGGCAAATTCCCAGGTATAGGATTGGGAATAGGGGTTACAGCTTAGGTCGGCAGCCGGCTATGTAAAAATACAGTCCAACAGATCGCTCATGTGTTCAAGACAGACAAAAGTGGGTACTCGACCTTTCCATAGGTGGGAAAAGGATTAACAGTTGCTTTTTACTTGATGACAAAGGACGTTTTTCTAACTGCAAACAACTGCTCTCCTATTAAATAAAGTACCCGAAATGCTGAAGGTGAGAGGTCGCAAATCAGAGATTCATTTTCCTGGAATTCAGTCAAAATAATGGTCACTCTTGAACAGATAATGACCACTTCTCTTTAAATGTTATTCAATGCTAAAAATAAATCCCGGAAACAGGGGTTACACCGCTAATTATTGAAGCAGTAATCATTCGATTCAAATTGACACTCAGGTAACAAATGCCAAGGCGATTATGTAATGAATGGGCCTACCACTGATGGCCCTTAGCATTCAAATACTTAAACATGAAAGGTCATCGAACGATGATAGGCCCACTTGGATGTCGGATTGACCTAAGACACGTTCCAACAAATTTCCAGTAGTGAAAAAAAAAACACATATGAATTTTTAAATACGGTAAGTAAAGTGTCCACCAGCATCGGAACGCAATTATACAACACCAGTGGAATGCCCTAAGAAAGAGAACGCATTTCAGGGAAGGAGAGGAATTTTCCGTTAAATACCCCCAAAAGGTACTGTAAAAGGTCTCGTACTTACATTACGACGGAAAGAAGAAGACAACTCCTCCTCGTCTTCCTGCTATCCGAATTACACCCTTCTGCGCCTTGCCCCTTAATTTGACAAGAATGTGAAACAGTAAAAACCCGAGGGAAGGATTTCTAAAATTCTTAATAGTTACGCAACTACAATAATAAAATTAAAGGGTAAAAGTTGATCACGAGCTCGGGGTCTCAGGGGAATGCAAAACCCTTAATAATTGGTCAGCAAGGTATGCAGGTCAAACATACCACGTGATAGAAACGTCCTTCTTAGTTGCCCATATAAAAGGCCCAGTTCAGGCTGGTAAAGTAGAGTTGAGTCCAGTGATTCAGGTAGTGGTTTTTATCATGGCGAGAAAAAGGACCTTGTTGGTCATTATGGTAAGGTTTTGTGTTTAACTTACTTGTTGTATATTTAATATCTTACGATTCTGCTCTGTCTTATTTATTATAGGTGACCATCTTGGTTATCCAGGCTGTTCTTCAGGTGACAGCAGCTCCAAGGGGTGCCAGGTGTGCAACTTGTGGAGGTGGTTCCGTGGGAGGCTGCACTGGTCCCAACTGCGGCGTTAATACCTTCAAAGTGACTTGCTTTGGATCGGGATGTGGTGGTGGTGGTTGCTCGGGACCTAACTGTGGAAGTGCAAGCAGTATTGCATGTTCCGGACCTAACTGTGTAAAAGGAAACTGCCAAGGGGTAAATTGTGCTTCAAGCAGTAGCAGCAGTAGCAGTAGCAGCAGCAGCAGTAGTAGCAGTAGTAAAACTCAATCGTCTTGCTCTGGGACTGGCTGCACCGTGTTCGGAGGAGGATTTCCTGGAAGTGGAGCAGGATCTGGTGCGGGTAGCGGAGCTGGAAGTGGAGCAGGGTCTGGTGCGGGCAGCGGAGCTGGAAGTGGAGCAGCGTCTAGTGCGAGTAGCGGAGCAGGATCTGGAAGTGGAGTCGGTGGTGGCTGTTCAGGTCCGCAGTGTGGTGGAAACGGAGGCTGTTCAGGTCCGCAGTGTGGTGGAAACGGAGGCTGTTCAGGCCCGCAGTGTGGTGGAAACGGAGGTTGTTCAGGCCCGCAGTGTGGTGGAAACGGAGGTTGTTCAGGCCCGCAGTGTGGTGGAAATGGCGGCTGTTCAGGTCCCAACTGTGGATCCGGTGGAGGAGGAGGAGGAGGTGGTGGTGGGGGTGGCGGCGGCGGAGGAGGAGGAGGAGGAGGAGGTGGTGGAGGAGGATGGGGCCGCGGTTGGGGAAAAGGCAGTGGTTAAGGTGATAGCTGCTGTGTATCCCAATGTGATTAGGATGATGTGAATGAATGCGCTCTGAAGTATCTCTGTACTCTCCAAATATTTTATGTGTATAATTTGACTATTTTTTAAATAAAGATTGGAAAGTTTATGCCTGTGTTGGTCTTCCCTAGCGTGCTTAAAGCTTTTAGAAGTACCCGGTATGCAATTTACTTCTGATCCTAACTGGTCATCTGTGTAATGCAGAAATTAAAAACAAACTAGCGACAACAAGCTGAAGCCGGACAAGCAACGGTGTTGTCTTGAGATGTCATTAGCTACTTGCATGGAGGCCAACGGCCCGTAAAGCGACAAGTCTACTTGCACATCTTAATAACTTCCTCCTAAGAAGTATGACTAGTTTCAACTTGAGTCATGATGCTTCTAAGCGCCATCAGAGACAATAGTCCTGCTGTTTCTCGATATAATTAGTACTGACCTGGATCGGGGTCATTTCTCACAAATTCGTTTTTAGCTCGTCTTGGATATGAAACTAACATGAATGGTGCTCTCGTGACTAAGTTAATATCACCTGCAGAGTCATCGATGTGTCAGGGAGGGAGAGGGGGGTGTCACGTGTCACTTTCACCACAGTGATGTATAAAAGGACTGACTTGATCAAAACAGGACAATACTGAAGTCCAAGTGACATCCAAAGAGCTAGAATTACTCGCAGGCTTTCTTTTCATCCAACAAAAAGTAACTATGGCTGTGATAACTTTCTTTTTGGTAAGTGTAAACTTGTACTACATTTAACTTACAACTTAAGTGATAATGATACTTGCCAATCATATCGAATAAAAGCAGACCACTGGTCAGCTGTTCCTGTAAACACTTGCCATTTATTCTGTAAAAGAAAATCTCTTAATGTTTTGTTCGCAATTTCAGCTGTTGGCAGTTGCCCTTACTTCCGTCAGTTGTTACTCACTGGTGGCCAGAGATGCAGTATTAACGCCGGATGAACCGAGTAACCATGAAAGAGCAATCTTCAAAAGAGCAGTAGAAGCAAGTGGTGCTGAAAATAAATACAAGTTTGGATTTGGTTATGGCGGCGGCTATGGATACCCAAGTTATCCAGGATTTGGAAGTGTTGGAGCAGGAATGGGGATGGGAATGGGCTTCGGTGCTGGTGGTGGCATAGGAGGCGGGATGGGTGGAGGATTCGGAGGCGGTTATGGTCTACCAGGATTCGGCGCTGGATATGGAATGGGAATGGGTTATGGTTGGGGAAGATAATTTCAGTTACATCGTATCATGTAAATCTTACACAATTATCAGTATTGTAAATCAGGCAATTGTCTGCTAAATTGCAGTGTATACAGTTTACCCTTTCAGGTCATTTTATAATTAAGGTTTTTAAGTCATTTTTTTATACATTTTGACATCAATTATTGTATATAAATTTCTTAATGAAATGGCATGCTTTTATCCAATTTGTGTACAAATGCTGTGATGTGAATTCAAAATGCAAACCCTGAATAAAAGTCTTTTGTTATAAATTGAATACATGATGGACTCTCACTAAAAACAAATTAAGGGATGCTCCTATTCAAATGAGGCCGAAATATATCATTAACACATCAACATCACAGTCACTGTACTGTGTCCGGTTCAAATGAATGCAATATGACTCCCCGCACGATCTCAGAAATACTTAGGGAAAAAAAAAACGTTTATAATTCAGCATGGCTCCGCAGTAAGGTCACATACTTTCAATATGGGAAATACTCCAATACTTACTGATTGTTGATTATATACAGAAATATTTTTAGTAAACAGATATCCTTAGGTAGACCTGCCTCGGTTACGCAATAGGTAGCGTGCTCGATTTATTCCGCCAATGGTATCAGATTCGATACTGGATCGAGGCGAGAGAGAAGCCCCGAATGTGCCTTCCTACGGATGAGAAGTTAAACAGAGGTCCCGCGTGTTGTACGATGGCATTTGCACGTAAAAGTGCAAAGTGCTCTCTACTATGAAACGGGTAGATGAGGCAAAATTTCTGGGTGTAGGAGCAATTCCGTAACGGGCGTATGAAGCGCCTGTAGCAAGTGTCTACCTTGTGCCCTCCCCATCTCAATTTGTTGTTTGTTTGTTGGTGTTTTAGGGCCCCTCAACTGCAAGGTCATTAGAGCCCCGTCCACAGTGTAGTTCTGATGCAGAGACTGCACAGACACTACACTAAAGCGACGATTTTCGAATACTAGCGGTACCCAGTTTTCCCAAGCAGCCACCCATGTCAGTACTAGATGGGGTTGCGTTGCTTAACTTCAGTGATCAGACGAGAACTGGTGTGTCCAACGCATTTCGCCGCTCCCCCAACCCAATAACGACACAAAAAATTAAAAATTTGAAGGTAACAAGTTAAATTTTACTATATGCAATGTGACAGTCGGCGTTGATTCATGTAGATTGGAATGATCAAGTAAAATTAAAACTAAGTGCAATTCTCAACGGGGCGGTATTCTTCGTTTTTGCTCAGTTGCGCCCGTGGCTGGCGCCTTCTTCGCCACGCCCTCATTAGGGCACTGTGTAGGAACTCGCCCCCTGGCGTCGGTGGAATGCTCCAACGAACAGTACACCGACTATAAATAAGCATAGCGGTTGCAGCTCTGGTTGGCAGCCACCTGCAGAAAACCCCCGTCCAATATATCGCCCTTGTGTCCATTCAGAGGGACAAGGCCATAAGCAGAAAAAAAGGATTAGCAGTAGTAGATATCATTAGGTAAAAATGAGATAAACAATAGTCAACTACTCAGCATCCAACTGTCCTTTAAAATGCACGAGATTGAAAATCAAATACTCAGGGTGGAAATCGGACAAAATTTCTTCAACATACCGGTAATCATCTGAATTTAGATGCCGGTTGCAATTACTATATAACCACCATTGAGGTGGTCAAGAAATTTCCAATTTTCCTGATTTGAATTGTTTTAGTTGACGAATTAATGACGGCCTATCCGCCTATGAAAGTAATTTATGAACACCAGGGAACGAATTCCTACACGGAACTATTACAATGTTTTCCATCACACGGAATGCACAACTGGGGTAGCCTATTGCCTCGGATCGAATCGAACCAGTGACCATGAGCGAAGGTCCTTAACGAACTTAACGAGCTCCTCCTCCCCTCTTCTCATTATGTGTCCATACCACCTCAAGTTGCCCTACCTATTTTTCCGCGATGTCCACCACCCCAGGCTACCTCTACTATACTCGTTCCTAATTCTATCAGCTCTCGACACCCCACTCATGTACCGCAGCATTCCCATCTCGGCTACTTGGATTCTATTGACGTGGCTCTTTCTCACTGCCTAACACTGATCCATATAGCATAGCAGGTCTAACCTCTGCCCTGTAAAACTTCCCTTTCAACTTGATTGGGACCCTTTTATCGTACAGGACTACGCTTGCCTGTCTCCACTTCAACGACCCCCCACCACTGATTCTGTGAGTCACATCAGCGTCTATTTCCCCATTGTTTTGGAACGTTGATCCTAAGTACTTCACCTCTCACACCTTTTTCACCCTAGAAAGTACGTCACCGTTATTTTTCTGTCCTTCCCAATTGAAAGCTAAATACTCTGTCTTCTGGGTGGTCGCTTGGGATACACCAACGAAGTCCCCTTCTATTCTGGCGAATTCTAGTTTATGTCACCGCATGGTGCTCTCAAACCAAATTATAATTGAACAATGTTATAGGAAGTTGAAAAACTTACACTTGAAGCAAATTAGATGTCACTTAGAGATCATTTACTGTTGGACATATGCTGCTGCAGTTGCGGTGAAAGTGCTAAAATGAGTAGAAAATAATTAGAGGTTATTTTCAAACACAACTTGGACGGAAATATCAAATATGATTTCTTAAATATTCATGTCAAATATAAATAGTTGCTATTAAGATGATTGCTTTTTAGTGACTCAATCATCAACATCTCATCTGCAGTCGATGACATTACAGATTCGATCAACTTTTCGTAGTCAACATTTCGTTTGATGACCCATCTCATGACTATTAATTTATTGTATTATTAAAAAAATAGCCATCATCATAATAATCATCAAGTTAGAAAACTAATGTGTCACCTTCATTATTGTGTACCTCCGTGACTATCCTCCCGTCAGTGACTAACATAATTATTTTAGATTTCTCAAGATGCTCAAAAAATATATAAAAAGGTCAAATATCTCACCTGAGAGTATTCACATTTTTTGGACAGTAAACCGTACAGGAGCATCGTTTTCTTTCCGACACTAGGCCAACATGCAGTTTCTTCCGTCTACACTAGTTGTGGTAAGTCTGATGCAGGCATCCAATGACATTCAAACTGACCATCAGTTTGGTAGAAATTCTGTATCAAATGAAATAATTTTTAATTTTTTAAAAGTCGAATTGGATAATATGAATATTGAAATTACTGAAAACAATTTCAATTATTAGGTTGCCACCTTAGTAGTGTGCATAACTGTGTCCAGCCATGGTCATATGTTCAAGAAAAGGGCAGCAGCTGAAACTAACCAGACACCAGGGAATAATGCTAATGGACAGTTCAAATTTGGTTTTGGTTACATTGATCCAGGATACGGAGAATATCTAAGCTACGATGATGGCCCATCGAGATACAGGCTTAGTGGCTCGCCAAGATATGGCGGATCTTCTGAACGACGACCAGAAGTATATTATAACCCATTCAGAGGACCATATTTCGGCAACAGATTCGATGATGAGCGCAGAGGACGTAATTTTGTAATTGGCCTATAGCCGAATTATTTTGTCTATCTTTATATTTTCTGCACACAACTTCCTGTGAAACTGACTTCAAAAAGTCAGAAAACCTTTCAAAGTATTCTTGATTATTGTTTTATGATGCATAAAAACGATAAAACGAGCTTTTGTAAACACAAACTTTATTTGCATAAAAGTTGCTTCAATATTAACAATAAACAGTAGTTGTAGCTTTAGTCGTTTGACATAGAATAGCACTCAACATTTTAGACAAAAATGTGAGCAACCGAGTATATCGTTGAATTTCGAAATAAAAACAAATTTTCTGAGTAAAACGTATTTGAACCAGGCTGGTGTTGTCGAATTTACAGTCCAAGAAAGGGATCGTTTAATAGCCTCCGCCAATGCTGCCGCCGTGGCCACCACCACTTCCAGATCCACCGCCATGGGCACCACCACTTCCAGATCCACCGCCATGGGCACCACCACTTCCGCCTCCACGGCCACCACCGGATCCACTTCCGCGGCCACCACCGGATCCACCTCCGCGGCCACCACCGGATCCACTACCACCATAGCCACCTCCAATTGAACCTCCATGGCCGGCACCTGAACCGGATCCGCCACCAAGTCCACCGCCAGATCCGCCACCATGGCCAGCTCCGGATCCTCCACCGAGTCCACCTCCGGAACCTGATCCTCCTCCACCTCCGCCTGATCCAGAACCGTGGCCACCGTCGTCTTTGGCACCGCCACCATATCCACCGCTACCATAGCCATCACCACATACGCCATTCATGGACAAAGCCACGACGGCTACTAAGACGCATACCTGAGTAACAATAAAAAAAACGTAATCTTATAAATAAGGGCTACAAATCAAGAAATAAATTCAAAATTAAGAATATTTCAGATGAGAGCCATCAACGATGCATGCACACCGCAGTAGGTCCTCTATAGTAGGTCCTCTATAGAGCGTTCATAAAATCTAAAACTGGGGCTAAAGTTGAGCAGAGGAATGCCTTGTAAATTACTAGGACGGTAAGAAGTATAGTAGACTATTTAATGAAATAAATTTAGACTAAAATCATTTTTCACCACAGAGAGAAATAGGGCCCTGCCAGGGAGATATTACATATGTGAAAACTTAGTAAACTGACCCACGTCCAGCATTAGTGTGTTCAAAACTGAAGAAACAAAATTACTGATATTAGGAAAAGAAATGATACTTACGGCTAAACGAAGGTAAGATGCCATGATTAACTTCAAAGTTAAAGAAACCAGGTATGATAGTGATGCTACATTTGCAGTGCCTTATATACTCATTGGAGGCTGACGGTAGCCTTACCAAATTTGGACCCTAGAAATGGCCTTGAAACCTGTCAAATGATAAAACTGCAAGGAAATTCAGTCTGATGGGAAGGATAGTATTGTGATGTTGTATTCACAAATCAGTCAGGTCAGAACTCCTCCTGTCGTTTCCCAAAACAAACCACCTCCATGCAGATTTTTTTTTCATCTCTTCTTTGAAATTCATTATCATGAAAGAGTGAGAAAAATATGCAATAACAGAAAGGTATCGATCGACCAATGTGCATGGAAATGAATCGGTGATGTCACGTCCATTTTCAAGGCAAAACATTACACAGCTAAAAATTAACTGTTGTTACCTACACTTCTAAATCAGAGGCCAAACAGCACACCTCCTCCTCCACCTTGAAAAATACATGAGCACAACCATCTTAGCCATTATATTTTGCATCTCTTATTTCTAATAACAATCTATTTCACGTTGGCTGCAAGCTGTGACCCCACACGCGGTCAGGGCTAACATATAATAAAAAAATCTTACACCATAAAAAAAATTACATTAGTGTTTTCTTCGAAACTTTGTATAAATAATTAACCTTGACGCCGAAATTTCCATGAATTTTACAATCACACTGGAACACCGAGTGGTACCAATAAAATGAAAAACAAGAGCCGTATCGAACCGGTCCACCCGAATAAAAAATGGTGACACATAATTGGTTCAGAAGGTCCAAGATCTTTAATAGTCAATCGTTGAACAAAAAAGGCACAACTAGGAGTGGGACTCCGGCCTCTGTCACTCAATGCAGAGAGAAATCAGTGGCGGACCCAGCGGTGGATCAGAGGAGAAGGACTTCAAAAGAAGTGCGCCGTAAATATTTGTAAATATTCAGAATCCTTTAGTATAAGTCTAGTTAGCAGTTACAATAGGTCCTCTACTGCCCCTTAGGCTTAGACAATGTCCTATCTTCAGTGGTTTAGCCAACTACAGATCGGACTGCGTCTCAGAGCGGGCCGAAGGAGGAGATGGACAGCGGGAGAGACGAAGATGGACACAGAGAGACGGATTTGTTTGTTTCGTTGGTGTTTTAGGGCCCCGTCCACTGTGTAGTTCTAATGCAGGGACTGCACAGACACCATGTTGATCTGACGACTTTTGGGTATTAGCAGCACCCAGTTTTTCCCAAGCGGCCACCCATGTCAGTACTAGCTGGGGGTGCGTTGCTTAACTTCAGTGATCAGACGAGATCTGGTGTGTCCAACTCAATAAGCTGCCCCCCATGCAGGGTGTTGTTGGGATCTTTACTTTCTATACGACGGTACTGATGGAGAACCTGGAATTTTCCTTTAGCCTGAATGAAACTGTCTTAGGCCGCTCGCACACACAACCACTTGCAGTGGCCACTAGTGGCGACCACACGCTGCGGACTGTGTTTCCAATTGAAACTCAATAGGCGCGGGGCAGACGCAGTGTTTACAGCAGTGCTACTGACCCACAAGCTGCGGCAGTGGCCATATCTCGCTACTTGTGGCTGGTGGTGGCGTTTTCCTATTACAGCAAGCGTGAGATCACGTTGCTGCCGCCTGTGGCAGCCACTGGTGGCCGTGTACAGCGACTAGTGGTCAACACTAGTGGCTGCTGTAAGTGGTTGTGTGTGCGAGCGGCCTTAAAGTTGAATGCCCGTAGCAGTTTGCAACAGCTACGAGATGTAGGGATTAGTTATGAATGGGTTATAGTGGTTATAGTGATTAGTTATCTCAATTTCCCTCCCACAAGTAATACACAGTATATAAGAATGTTTACGTCACACTTTAGCTCAGGGATTCCCAACGTAGGGTGCACGCTCCACAGAGGGAACAATTTCAAGTTTAAGGGGGCGATTCAAGTATGAATTTTTTCATATCACTTAATTTTTTCCTAGTGACTTCTTCCTCAGTTCATTTACTGTCTTACTGTGTCCTAAACAAGTTGTCATTTGCATTCATTCTGGGAAAAGCAGTTCACTTTTTGAATAATAAGAAATAGCTATATGTCACCATGGGGGCATCGGGATTTTAGAGGACCTTAGGTGGGACATGACCAAAAAAGGTTGGGAAGCACTACTTTATCTATTAAAACATCCTGAAATCAACATGTTGATCAAGGCCGAAGATATCACAAGAACTACCAAGAACAGTGGTCGGCAACCTAAGGCCTCTGGGTGGGGTCCGCCCCGCTGTTAATCCCTCACCTCCTAAAAGTTGCTCCTGGCCCCTGAACTCGAAGATTAACATATCATTAGATAAACACAGAAATTCGTGGCATCCATTAGTAGGGATTCCTGTGTGACGTTTCAGAATTCTCAAGCGTAGCGTTGCGCTCCTAGTTGATATACGGCCATGTTCTGGCCTGGACCTGCTCTATCTGACGCGGATAGCATATTTCCGTGTGGGGTGTAATCGATGTGACCAATGCCCTGCATTTCTGCGTGGAGACCAATATACGTGGAGTTCGGCAAAAGTTCCCAGGTGCAAGAGACCCCCATAGGCAGGAAAACGACTAGGAAGGATAAAGGACAGATTAACGATGCATATTAATTCTAGCCCATTCGTATAATCAGTAGCGCTTACCATATGTGACCTACGATCCACACAGGTTGAATGTGAAATACCCAAGTGCAATTTCCGTCCTGCCTCTCTTCCTGTCCCACTCCAGTAAGAAGCTCATGCAAGAGAACATATCGTATAGGATCCCTCTTTGACTCATCAGTACAGAGAGTGCTTCTCCATAAACGAACGGAGCGGCAGTATTGCGCTGGATACGCCAGTTCTCGTCTGATAACCGAAATTAAACAAAGCAACTGCGGCTAGTACCAGTATGAGTGACTGCTTGGGAACACTGGGTACTGTTAATGCCCGTAATCGTCGTAACAGCGTAGTGTCTGTGCAGACTGCATTAGAACTACGCAGTGGACGGGGCTCTAATGACCTCTGCAGTTTAAGGGCCCTAAAACGCCAATGAAACAAACATAAATGAACGCCCTAATTGTGTAAAATATTCCTTTTTTTTGGAAAACTTTTTAGACAGTGTTTGAGAACCAGAAGAAGCACACCGCAGTGCCACTAGCCAGACTAACCAGAGGAATAGATCACCTTGTTTCGTCCTTGATTCAATAATTTTCTGTCAAACTATTTGCAAGAATTCGTTTTGCCCCAATCTATTGCTCCAGACCTAATTTGCATATACAAAATTACCTGGAACGAATCCTTCCCAACCTTAACAACTATTAGAGGACATTCATCATCACTCTTGCACCTTTTCCTGCGGAGGATAAAGTGGACTACCTTCGTCCCCTATGCGTCGGCCTATTTGATTCGTTGGGGCACTCCTCCTCTACCGATGCCAGAGTTCCTACACCTGGATATTATACCGAGCTACTTACTGTACATGTACAATAAGTTCACTCCATGTAGTAGGGGTTCTTTTGAGCGCAGCTGGCATCAGAGACGGGATCGGCGAGTTGCGTTGGACACACCAGTTCTCGTCTGATCACTGAAGTTAAGCATCGCAATCCCAGCTAGTACTGACATGGGTAGCCGCTTACGAAAACTGGATACCACTAATATCCAAAAATAGAACTGGATACCACTAATATCCAGTAATAGAACTGCGCAGTGAACGAGGCGCTAATGACTATTGTAGTTGAAGGGCCCCAAAACGCCAACGAAATGAAACAAATCAAACCTAGAACCACTGATGCAGTAGTCTAGTAGAGCGGTTCTCAACCGTTGGGAGTCACGGAGCCCTTACCTGACACGCAGTTCGTTTGCTGAGCCCCTATTTGATTCAAGCAATATTAAAAAATTAAACATGCGCAGAAGAGACTGTAAGCAAATATAGAATGTTTCAGGAACAGGTTCTTGTTCCGGAAATCCTTCCAGTTTTTAACTACTTGTCCATCGCTGGACAACGGTCAACACACTGCTACCGCAGAAGAGAAACCTCAAGTGTAGGGAGAGAACACAACTACGTAAATGTTCAAGGTCATACTGAAACAACTGCATTTTCTCAAGCAAATTACACCTAGAGCTAAAGATAGACGGCTGGTGTTTGTAGTTCACAGGGATTCACAGAGCTTTGTGCCGTGGAGCCCCGAAAATTTTGCTACGGAGCCCCAGGGCTCCGCGGAGCACCAGTTGAGAACCGCTGGTCTAGTACACTGGTAGTGTACGTGTTTTAAATGATTTAACATACTGTAGTAGAGTATTCTGTACAGGTCAGCACAGCCTTGACATTTAAAATCCACATAATTCAAGGAATTCAGGCCCAAAAGCACTTCCAGCAGTTCCCAATGGCATCTAATAGGTAATAAATTACTTTAATGCATGGCATCTTCATAACTAAGAGTTGACTTTGAAACGACCTTATGGTCATCACCAATCATTCCCACTTTCATAATCATTTTTTTCTTCATTTTTTATTATTTTTGCAGAGATTTTGTTATAAAGTTATACTTACAGTGTCTAGGTAGTTGTAGGGAGGGGGAATCCCTAGTAAAACAGCCACCTTCCTCTGCAGTATCCTTCACACACTTTTTTTGTCTTTGAGAGAGGGGGAGAAATAGTGGTCGCCATAGGAACAAAAAACCAACTGTTCCTGAAAGTCCTTGACAGTTTCAGGTAAAGCAATGATAATCAACCAAAATAAAAAAAGCATGTTAGTAACAACAACTAAAAAACGGAAAGCGATTTCGTTTAAACCATTAAAGTTGAAAAGTTTTAAACACACATGAACATCAACTACTGTACTAACCCATTTCCCGCCTATAGCAGGGTGGGGTACCCATCTTTATTCCTCTAATAGACACACGGGAGATTTATCGGACGGTAGCTTTAAACAGCCGACCAAAGATGCAACCCATATGCTTATTTATCGTCGTCGTAATGTTCGTCAGGGTACATACTGTAGCCGACGCCAGGGGCGAGATTATGCCAGGAATTATGCCTCCTCTACCCGTTGCATAGTAAACGGGTAGACGAGGCAAACATTTCCAGGTGTAGGAGCTCGCTCCATGGCGTCGGTGTAATGCCCCAACGAACAGTAGACCGACGATAACTAGGCATAGGGAGGGGTTGCAGCCTTGGTCAGCAACCGGCTGTGGAAAAACACTGTCCAATATATCGCCCTTGTGTCCATTCAGAAGGACAACATGGGTACCCGGCCCTGCCATAGGCGGGAAAAGAGTTAGGAGTTGCTTGCTTGCTACCCGTTGCATAGTAGAGAAGGCTAGTTTACGTGCAAATGGCGTCGTACAACACACGGGCCACGGGTTTACTTTCTCTCCCCCGAAAGAAGTCAACCCATCTCGATTCAGTATCGAACCTGGAACCACTGACGCAGTAATCGAGCACGCTACCTCCTGCGCCACCGAGGAGGGTCAAGAACACACATACAACTTTGATAAAATGGGCACCGGAATTACGCTACAATGGTCTTAAATAGGGCCTACACTCCAAAATGCAAGGGGTCAAGGTCTGAAAAGCGAGGGAGGAGTTCTCTCCATGAGTTACTTGAGTCTTCCTTCTTTTCCCACTTTTTTAATCCTGTTATATTCCATGTGGGTGAGCGGCGAATTGCGTTCGACACACCAGTTCTCGTCTGATCATTGAAGTTAAGCAGCGCAACCCGAGCTAATACTGACATGGGTGGCCGCTTGGTAAAACTGGGTACTGCTAATACCCAATAATCTTCGCATTAGTGTAGTATCTGTGCAGCCTCTGCATAAGAACTATGTTGTGGACGGGGCTCTAATGACCTTGTAGTTGAAGGGCCCTAAAACACCAACAAACAACAAAACAAATCCATGTGGTACCCTGCTTTCCTTTCGAACTTCTTGAATGATGAGCGGTTGTATTGCGTTGGACAGACAAGTTCTCGTATAATGAGTGAAGTTAAAAAATGCAACCCCAGATTGTACTAGCATGGGTGGCCGCTTGGGCACACCGGAGACTGCTAATACCCAAATCGTTGTAACAGCGTAGTGTTTGTGCAGACTGGATTAGAACTACGCAGTGAACGAAGCTCTCATGACCACTGTAGTTGAAGGGCCCTAACACACCAACAAAACAAACAGAATCATGGGGACCTTACTGATAATCGAGGATGAATCCAGATCACTTCAACATCATGTTGAGTGCATCATTATATTGTGAAATCAAGGTTAATCTGACTAATCAAGGACGTTTACCTGACCTAGCCGCATATCTTATTACTAATTGTTAATGAAACTCGGAGCGGGAAGATGTGCAGAATTTCGACTGTACTATATATCTTAAAACGCCAATCCGAGAACATAACCTAACAAGTACTAATTGTGACCTTGGTAGATTAATTAATTGCATTTGTTTGGTGAGCTCAACCTGTCTCGGTGGGGCAATAGGTAGCGTGCTCGATTTCCTGTGCCAGTGGTTCCAGGTTGGATCGAGGTGGGTTGTCCTCTTTCAGGCAAGAGAGAAGGCCCGAGTGCACATTCCTTCTTTGGTCGGCAGCCAGCTGCAGAAAAACTTCGTCGAATATATCACCCTTGTGTCCATTCAGAGGGACAAGATGGGTACCTGTCCCTGCCTTAAAGACGAAGTTTCTGTACTTGCTTTGTGAGCTCAAACTACTGCAGGATTACCTCTCCTGAATGAGGTTAGCTCTCTAATAAGAGCTTCGAAGACCTAGCACGTCCACATAGTATTGGATATACACCTGCCTGTACTTGAACCCTGTAGACTATACTTGATTTACGAATGAATCTTATACAGTAGTGCACTATTTTTCTCTGGTAATTAAATTATATATTGCATACTGTATGTTAACAGACCCGCCTTCGAATCGCAATTGGCAGCGTGCTCAATCACTGCGTCAATGATTCCAGGTTCCATACTGGATCGAGATGGGCTGACTTCTTTCAGATGAGAGAGAAGCCCCGAGTGCGCCTTCCTTCGGATGAGAAGTAAAACCGAGGTCCCGTGTGGTGTACGATGGCATTTGCACGTAAAAGAACCCTCTCTACTATGCAACGGGTAGATGTGGCAAAATTTCTAGGTGTAGGACCTCGCCCCCCCCCCCCGGCGTCTGTGGAATGCCCCAACGAACAGTACAACGACGATAAACAAGAATAGCGGTTACAGCTTTGGTCGGCAGCCGGCTGCAGAAAAACACCTTCCAATATATCACCCTTGAGTCCATTCAGAGGTACAAGATGGGTCCCCGACCCTGCCATAGGCGGGAAAAGGGTTAGGAGTTGCTGCTTTTATACTGTATGGTAACGAACGTCTAATTAAATCTTGCCTCGATGGTAGAGGTAGCCAGTGCTAGCCGAGGCTAGTGGCTTCTTTCTGCTGGGGGAGCGGCGAGTTGCGTTGGCCACACCAGTTCTCGTCTGATCACTGAAGTTAAGCAACGCAAGCCCAGTTAGTACTGACATGGGTGGTCGCTCGGGAAAGCTGGGTACTGCTAATACCCATTAATCGTCGCATTAGTGTAGTGTCTGTGCAGTATATGCATCAGACCTACACAGTGGACGGGTCTCTAATGACCTCGCAGTTGACGGGACCTTAAACTCCAACAAACAACAACAACAATTCTTTCTGCTGAGAGAAACCCTAAGTGTGCCTTCTGTCAGATGGGAAGGAAACCCGTTGGTTCTTGTAGTATGTACGATAACAGGGAGTGGTTTATTGCGTTGGACACACCAGTTCTCGTCTGATCACTGAAGTTAAGCAACATGGGTGGCCGCTTGGGAAAACTGGGTACTGCTAATATCCAAAAATCATCGCATTAGTGTAGTGCCTGTGCAGCCTCTGCACTACAACTATGCAGTGGACGAGGCTCTAATGACCTTGTGGTTGAAGGGCCCTAATACACCAACAAAAAAGTACGATAACAGCTGCACGTAAAATCGTAAATGTCCGAGCCAACCTACTGCTTGCAATAGAATATGCATGCATCATCATACCCTTATCCCGCCTGTGGTAGGGTCGGGTCCCCGGGTCCAATGAACACACTCCGACTGGGGGCAACCCAGCCGGGCGTCCGGAGCCCACAGGAAATATTGGCCAATTCGTCTATGGGGGATGCCTGCCTACCCCTCTGTTCCAACACCGAATTACACAACCAAAATAGAAATTTTTGGCAGGTAAATTTAATGCTTTGTTGGTTATAATATTGCATGGTGTCTGACCTTAGCACAATAACTACAACAGGAGTCAGGCTCATGCCCAATAGAATATGCATACATGTAGTTAGAAATTACTAGGCTGTAGGAGCTAGCCCCATTGACATCGATGGGAGCAAACTTGGTCACGGTAAAATAAGCCGGGAGTTGTAGTATTAGGTCAGCAGCCGGCTTCGTAAAAACGCTGTCCAACAGATTGCCCGTGTGCCCCTGCCAATGGCGTAAAGGTGTTATTGATTATAGCAGGGCCGGCGTGATGGGTGTGCGAACAGTGCAACGGCACAGGGCCCCGTGCATTCGGATTAATGAACCTATTAATAGAAGTGCCCCGCATAATTCGTTTGCACAGGGCCCCGCAAAATATAGCGCCGGCCCTGATAATAGCCTATTCCAGCTGGCCTATTCAAATGAGCCTCGTAGGAAACGACCCTACAGCCTGAAATATAACTTCTTTACCATACTCTGTACGATGAGGAACGCGCAATAACGGCGCTCTATTCAACAGACAAATCCCAATCATCTCCACCTTGATGACGCATGCCAATTCTGTCCCTCACTCCAAGACCAGCGTGACGACTGCCCATTAAGAGATTTTAAACTTTTGATGATGGGTGTCGAGTGGCCCGATGAGAAGGGGATGTGTGAATGGGACAGTGACAGGAATTGTTGAAAAATTCTTAAATTGTACAAATATTTGAAAATACTGTTTCAATGTGCATTTGTTTTTAAAATTTTTAACATATCAATGGGGTGATTATCAGATGATGTCCAGGCTCGGGAGAATATTGCCCCATCATTGCCTGTCTTGTCGACCTGCTTACCCTATATAATTGTTTTTCCTTCAATTTGGAGTTCATAGAATCTCAAATAAACAAGCGGTATAATTATAAAAGGAATAAAATTGCTAGCAGTAATAAACATTTAGTAATGAAAACATTGTCCTGTCTTACAAATTCACGACACATCGACACATAAGAGCCGTTAAATCACCTTCAAACGGGACATCCCAGTCTCAATATCCTCATAACCGAACCTTCGTAAATTCCCCTTCTTTGCCATTCAGCGGTCCTCTTTCCCTCACTTTTCCTAAACTCCACTCCTTCCCAGAACCTGTCATTTACATCCCCCTCCCTTCCTCTTCTTTTCCCTTGGACTCTTGTCCCACACCATGTCATGCTCGAATCAATATGTAGGAGGGCACAAGCAAAGAGTCAAAAACTCATTCAGAGCGCCCTGTCCTTTCACCCTCCGTCATCATGAGTCCCAACCATTTTTACCCCGTCCTAAGCATTGCATTATCCGCCTCTGTAAATCCTCACTTTGGGGCTTACCTTTTCCTCCTCCCTCCTCCCAATCTTTTCATCCTTCGTCTCTCACTCTTCTTCTCCTCTCTCCACCCAATCTGGCGGTTCTTTGCTCTTCTACCCCATCATCAACCCATCTCACTAACGTACCCCTCCTTCTTCCCCTCCTCCTGCTCTTGTGCTCCTATTCAAGTCAGTGGGTGTCAGTTTGACGAGATTAACGCCTGCAAGTGGCAATTTAGTGGATATCCCCATTGTCCGAGTCAAAGTGTGTTTTCTTTAGTAGTTAAGCGCATTATGGATCCATGTCTCCATAAAAGCAGCTGCCTTAAAAGGTATTTCAGTTGAAAACTCTTCTCTGTTCCGACTGTTCCCTAAAACGGTCCCTCCTCCTCCTCTTCCCCCTACACAATCACATATATTCTCTTGTGTCTAAACCAACTAACTCCCAATCTTGCACTCCCAACCCCATCAAGCTCCCCCCTCCAACTTAGAGCCTGTCCACTAGTACCCTTCCTCTTCTGAAAACCATACACCACAACACTTAGTCAGTCAAGCGAATTGTAACAGATTTCTGGATAAACGACTCGCTATGACATGGGACAAGTACGACATTTGATTTCTACTCTGAATGATTACATTATCCAAATAACGCGTCTTGTCGCAGGAGCGGGGAGAGGGGGCCGAACCTACAGCGAAAAAGGAAGTACATAAAACTGAGAGGAACCAACATGGATTTACAACAAAACACTTCAACAACAATCTGAAAAGCACAAGAAAAACAAAATGGTGCACATGCAACTCCATCGATATATTTGTTTAGTATCCGTGGGTCCTAATCATATTCCGGAGTCGGACAGTCAGTGGCGTACCGAGGCAGGCCGAGGGTATTCTGCGCCCGGGGACAAAAACCGAAATCTGCGCCCTCTGGCACCCGCTAAGCGCATTTTTGCTGTACATTTTTGCGCCCCCTGCCTTCTGCGCCCGGGGACATCTGTCCCCCTTGCCCCCCCCCCCCCAGTTACGCCTCTGCGGACAGTTTCGATACCCTAATGTTAGAATCTGTAGTCTGTAGTTGTAGCTAGCAGGTTCGATTCTGATAGAGACATCTTTAGGACTTGCAGGAAGTCCTAAATTCGTCTTCCATGTTCGATAAGAAGTAAACACATGGTCCTCGGGGGTGCGTACCATGTCATCACTGCATGTCAAGAACCCCTTCGGGAGCGGCAAGTTGCGTTGGACACACCAGTTCTCGTCTGATCACTGAAGCTAAGCAACGCAACCCCAGTCAGTACTGACATGGGTGGCCGCTTGGGAAAACTGGGTACCGCTAGTATCCAAAAATCGTCGCATTACTGTAGTGTCTGTGCAGTCCCTGCATCAGAACTACACAGTGGACGGGGCTCTAATGACCTTGTAGTTGAAGAGCCCTAAAACACAAACAAACAAAGAACCCCTACCTACGCGGACCAAAATACCGTGTAGATTGGCAAAATTCCCAAAATTAGGAAGTCATTCCCTGACGTCGGTAAATTACTTTCAACAGTAGATAGGTTGACCATTCAATTATCAAGTAAACCAAATCCTCCTCTTCTTCCATAGGAAGTCCGATCAGTTAGAGAGAGAGGGGAACTCACCACTTTCTAGGGTAGACAAAATAGTACAATGGAGTGCAACTTACTATTTTTAACTACTACTCACAGGGCCTGTTAGGAAGCCTGGATCAAGCTACAAAGTGTCCCTATTCACTTGACACAATAGCAATGTTGATTAGGAGTGACGAGGTACACGATGTATCCCACATTCAACGTTAGAGAAGTAAAAAAAAAATAAAGTCCTCAACTTACGTGACGTGATGTTTTTCCGAGTTGTGATGAGGAGGGGTTAGAGAGAGCACTCTCTATCAAAAGACAGCTCATAACCCTCTGAGAACATCATTTCCGGATTTTCAAAAGACGAAACACTTTCACATTGGGATGATCTATATTAACTCTCTAATTCAACACGTCAATCACCTTCTGTCCACACTATTCACCTTTCAGACATTTTGGAGGTGAGAAGGGGACGACGGCTCACTTCTTGGATCTATTTCCTTTGCATATTAAAAGATAAAAATGTCAGCAGATATCTTGAGGCCTTATCAGATGTTGGATCCATGTGCCTCTGCCGTCAAATACCTTCACAACCACTCTGTAAGAAATATTTCTTTTTAGTTAGGGATTCATCCGAAATCCAAAAAAAGGTACCAAGTTGAATCTTTAGATAAAGATTTTGATCATTTTTGACAGACAATGGTGTAACATATAGGACCTTCAAGACTCACGTTTTCAAGTCCATTAAAACCCACCTGAAACAGTTCACAAGGCCTTTGTTGTTGAACTTGTATGTGACGCTATTCATTAAACACAGTACTCTTCGTGTTAGTTCCAAAGTAGAATATAGGTCCACTGGTCTTCGCGGGTCATACGACCTGACTAAAAGAGCAGGGGTCATTACATCATCGGTCATATAGAACCACTGTCCAACGGTTCTTTGAATTCGTTTTTCATTTTTCCACTTTTCCTTTCATTGTTGTTGTTGTTTGTTGGTGTTTTAGGGCCCTTCAACTACAACGGCCATTAGCGCCCCGTCCACTGCGTAGTTCTAATGCAGAGACTGCCCAGACACTACGCTGATGCGACGATTTTTGGGTATTAGTGGTACCCAATTTTCCCAAGCCCCCCCCCCCCCATGTGAGCACTAGCTGGGGTTGCGTTGCTTTTAACTTCGGCGATCAGACGAGAATTGGTGTGTCCAACGCAATACAGCCGCTCCCTTTTCCTTTCATGATTTCTATCTTGCTCATTCATGTCAATTTCCACTCTCATATTTCTTTTTCTGCAAAATATCGGTGTCATGGGGACTCGAACCTACCACAGGCTGGAAAAGTTAATTAAATTAGACAAGAAAAACACCTCTGTGCCTTAGCTCAGTCTTTTTCAAACTTTTCTGATCGCGGCCCACTTCGAAAAAGCATATAAAACACAATGGCTCACTAGCCCCTAATTTAACCCAGTATTTACATGGAGACTTGACCAGATACATATGTAGTAAATAGTAATAAATTTGTAGCCCACCAGGAGATTTTCACGACCCAGTAGTGGGCCGCGGACCACAACTTGAGAAACGCTGCAGGCTCACTATCAGAGATAACTTAAGAATTACATACAATATTTCATTGTTGTATTGGAATGGAAGAGCAAGCCTGCATCTAGAAGAGCTCTAAGTACGGAGATTCGCCTTTGACCTCTGATGACGGAAGCCCCTTCTATTTCATAGGAGGTAAAAGCTGTGGTCTTGTTTATAAGTGTGAGATGTCACCTGAAGACCTGAAAAACCACAATTTGATGTCGGATGAGTGTTTCGTTAGACCAACATTAGACAAACAGGATGACAATGAGTACGGAAGTAGCTGAAATTCAAGAGAACTTCATGAATTATGTCTAACACCTTACCTTATCGTAGCAGGGCGGTAAGAAATCTTGAAACAATTCATAAATCTGTCTTGAACTTCAGATACTTCCGTAGTCAGTGTCATTACGAACATTTATCAATATATATAAATAAGATTTAATAAAATAAAAGGTCATTCAATAGCTAGTTGCTGCTCCTTCTTCCTTAGATTTTTCGTTAGACTTCTTTTTATTTCTTCTCCTTCCGACGTCTTTCATCAATTTAAAATTTATTCAAATTCTTTAAATCCTTTAAGCATCGATTAATAATACTAATAAAAAAGCGAAAAAAATATAATCTTACCGATTAGCAACAAAATATAGATATTTAAAAGAATGCCAGACATCATGTAACAACCAAACCACCACACAAATCAAAAGTTGAATAAATATTAAAAGGATGAAAAGATTAAGTTGGTTTTTAACTTAAACTTTGACTCCTCCTACACCTCTCTAGTCCATACTCTTCCTCTAGTCAGGGTATTAAAGTAACGTTTAGGCTGTCATAATATGGGTTTCGCTATTGAGACAGGAGGGTTAAGAAAAATATTATACCGAGGACTTAACGAAATCCGATTATTTACGGATATAGGACCAATCATACAAGGGGAGGAAGAAAATCCAAAAGTCCAAACGTCTTGGTCACCACTCATCAAAATGATCCCTTGTAACTAACACCACACATCAGCACCTCATTTGCATAATAACATGATTTAAGCTACAATTATAATAAAAATAGGACACAAAAGAAAAGGGTGACAAATGAGTGCAGGAAAATAGTCGACGAAAGGGAGCCGGCGATGGAATCAAAGAAACCTGGAGAAATTTTTAATAACTGTACACCACCACGACGACCACTATTGAAGCTGTAAGTTTACGTCATAAATCAAAAATGCATCGTGGGAGTGGGGAAGGGGAGCGAGATCATACACCTGGGAACAACACTGATAAAACTACGTGCCGAGGCCAGGAATCAACAGCCAAAATCTCAATACAGAATTACTGACCTCTCATTCCATCTTCTAAGCAACTGAGTCCTACCAGAGGATAATAAAGTAGTTTGTAAACTATTGAACCATCATAAGTATTAAATGTGTAAATTATATCAACAATTTAATTAATTTACATCCCAAATTAATCTATTTTCATCATCACATCCTTATTCCGCCTGTGCCAGGATCGAGTCTGCGGGTTCTAGCCCTCCATTCCCACCTATCACTTGCTAATTCCCCGTCCAACCCCACACGCTACCACAACCTTACAGGGAGCGGCGAATTGCGTTGGACACACTAGTTCTCGTCTGATCACTGAAGTTAAGCAGCGCAACCCCAGCTAGTAATGACATGGGTGGCCGCTTGGGAAAACTGGGTACTGCTAATACCGAAAAATCGTCGCATTAGTGTAGTGTCTGTGCAGTCTCTGCATAAGAACTATGCTGTGGATGGGGCTCTAATGACCTTGAAGTTGAAGGGCCCTAAAACACCAACAAACAACCATAACTTTACGGACAACCTGCTCCCACGTCTGCTTTGTGAGCGATCGCATTGCGTTGGACACACTCGTTCTCGCCCGATCGCCGAAGTTAAACAACGCAAGCCCAAATAGAACTAGGATGAGTGACAGCTTGGGAACACTGGGTACTGCTGATACCCATTTGTCGTAACAGTGTAGAGCCTATATAGACTCCACATTTGTATCCATTCTGGGCCCTAATGACCAATGCAGTCGTCAGCTCTAAAACAAGAAAAAACAAACGTCTGCTTTGGTCGTCCCCTGCTACGGGTACTTCCAACAATCTGTATTCCCATAATGGACCGAACCAGTTCCTCCTCCTCTCTTCTTACCCGGTTCTCTGTACCGGGCAATTAATAGGCTAGGTCAGGCCAGAGCTAGGTTGTTCACTATCGAATCCACCTCTGCCCCCCTCTCTCTCTTGATCACAATCCCTTTGAATTTCATATCCACTAACCCTTTTGCCGCTTATGGCAGGATCGGGTGCCCATTTTTTTGTCCCATTGGAACAAATGAGAGATGAAACCCCCTAAGTGGCTGCGCAAACGTCACCATGGCTTTATTGTCCATCCGACGGAAGGTGCACTCTCTCGCCCTAAAGAAGCGAGCGGCGAGTTGCGTTGAACACACCAGTTCTCATCTGATCACTGAAGTTAAGCAGTGCAAGCCCAGTTAGTACTGACATGGGTGATCGCTTGGGAAAGCTGGGTACTGCTAATACCCAATAATCGTCGCATTAGTGTAGTGTCTGTGCAGTCTATGCATTAGAACTATGCAATGGACGGGTCTCTAATGAACTTGTAGTTGACGGGACCTTAAACACCAACGAACCAACCTAAAGAAGCCAATGCATCTCGGTCCAGGATCGAAACTTTAACCTGGAAACTGGTGGGCTGCTGTAGGCTACTGCAGCAACTGCTGCAGTTCACATAATAAAATTTCATACAGAATTTTAGTTCACACTAATAAAGCAAAACATTATCAGCACCAAAGCGTAAAAACAAATTCCCCAAAGACTTTCACGGACTATATAGATTTCAGACGCATGGTCCAACCTTTGTCCCTCTCGTCTTTTGTTGATCCTTTCTTCCTCTTATCCCTGTACCATGCTGAGAGGAGAGGTTAGAAGGTAAAGGATCCAAAATAAAGGAATTGATGACGACGACTATGATAATGATGGGACCCAATGAATCTTCAAAATCAATAATATATAGATTTGCATTTGCATGTGGTGTGGGGGAATAGATATAAAAATCCGTGACCTTCTACCAACTCGGGGATAGCCTGCACCCAATAGATAAGGGTCCCATTTTGTATCCCTCAGGAAACATCTACTCAAAAACATGGGAGGTAGGATGGTCCATTTCAAATTTAACACGTGGCTGAACTCATTTGCATAATTTACTAGACTAGATGCCAATAATGCACGTGTGACCACTATCAACCCAAATACAAAAACTTCATTGGTCCATTAGGATTTCGAAACAACGAAGTCAACTTTTCTGGGATGTTGGCTTTTCCATTGTGTGGTCCATAATATCTTTAGACCCCCTACTAAATGCCCTTCAATGGAAATTCACACCACATTCATTGAGAGAGGGGAGTGGGGGTGGGGGTGTAGAAGAGGATGATGTATAAGGAAGAGGATGAAAAGCAACAAGGGACAATCTTAATCCATATGTTCCTTCTATTCGATTAAATCTCAAATCTTTATTTCGTAAATGACCCGTTTCAGAATCCGTATTAATGGCTCTCCTCAGGTGAATGATTTAATGTCCATTTCTCTATTGTAGACTATTGGCCATCATCATGCCACAGGGGCTTCTCATTTCCATTCAAATGACTTCAGAAGCAGGCAAGCGGGCAGAAAACAGGCAGAAAGGGAGCAAGAGAGACAAGGAAGGAGGAAAAAGAGAGTTTAGGGTAAGCAATGAGCAAAGGGCTTGAAATGTGATATTACCAGGTCACGAAAATGCCTGTGATGGAGCAAAATAAGCGAATGGGCCATTCAAATCGGATTTAGTATTTTTTTTTCAATCCCCGATGCTTTTTTAAACTGTCTCATTTTCTAGTATTATGACCACATGTATGCATACACGTGACGTCATAAAGACACCATTTATTAGAAATGGTTAATCTTAAATCCACACATGGGACACGCGGACGAGAGAGCACACGTGTTGCGAGGAAAAAAAAGTGTACTAAGTACTGTGCTTTGTCCCACACTGGATCTGATCTAATAATACTATTTGAAAAAAAAACCTCAAGAATCATTTATATAACGCTCATCTAATTAGCTTAAGAAGATTAGGAACCAACTGGTTTTCCGCAATAATATCTAAAAAAAAATTGGGGATTATTTTTGGAAAGACGAAGATACAGAGAGAGGGGTAGGGGACTATACAATATATGTAACGGTGGTGCACAGTCCTGTTCACAAGTCCAATGATAAATGATCATCCACATGAAAAATAATCACGGACAACTACATTGTGACAACGACACGCGTAAAACGATGGTCTGTGTGGTGATGAATGACCCAAACGTGACCATGTTGACCGTATTAACAGTCCATTGTTTTGATGGGCCAATGAAATCATGTGATAGATGACAGTAATCCAAAAAAAATCATTCCAACATTCAATTTGATCATTTAAATCAGCGGTTCCAAACCTGAGGTACATGCCTAGCGATTTCGGAGTAGGCGAAAAAATGAACAATGGGAGCGCGGGGTATGTACCTTTTCATACTACACTGGGATCAACTCTAGGAGGTACAACTTAGAGCAACTTTCTGCCAAGTTACATGCAACTGAAAAAAAGTTTGGGAACTGCTGACTTAAACCACTGCCGGGACTGGCGTTGGACACGTCAGTTCTCGTCTGATCACTGAAGTTAAGCAACGTAGCCCCAGATAGTACTGGCATGGGTGACCGCTTGGGGACACTGGGTACTGCTATTACCCTAATCGTCGTAACAGCGTAGTGCCTGTGCAGATTCTGCATTTGAACTACGCAGTGGACGGGGCTCTAATGCCTACTGTAGTTGAAAAAGCCCTAAAACACCAACGAAATCAAAAAAAAATGCAGTTGCCCTACCCGTTAACGTCTTGAAGAACTAGAGGCGTTCCGAACTAAGAGGATTTCAACCCAGAGGATCCCTCAACAAAGAGGATCCCATTTCAAAATGGGACACATGTGCCAACATCATCTATTTTTTCGGACTATTCGCCATCGACGGACCAGGTACCTCGATTGGTAGGCCTACTAGAGGTGCTTTCCAATCGCAAATCTCCCAGGTTACTCTCACCTCAACCCTTTCAGCAGCTCAACTTTGAAGTTTTTGAGTCTATAGTTCATAGATATGATCCTGGGCGTAGCGGGTAGCTTCGATCAGAATAGAAATGGAACCTCCCATGTGCACACAGCACCCACCCATCGAATTAGAAATAATGCAGGGGACCAGCAATGTCACCCCCACGTAAAAGATCCCTCTAAAAGAAGGTATACATATGGATAGGGACAATTCATGAATGACCAAGTGAATTGCACTCACTAATTGTCAAAAAAATGCATGTTTCGAGCCTTCACTTACTAGGTAAATATTTTTTAGAGTAAGGGGTATACTCATCGGGGCTTTTTGTGGAAGGATATGGGACGGATGTTGAGTACTCGACAGGTCCTGAATCGGGAGAGGATAAGGTCCCATCTGAGAAATTGCGGAATGAAAACGGTTGAGTCGTGTCAATGACGTCTAATTTCATTGTAGTTTTTACTATTAATCATTCATTTGGTCACAGGGGCGCTGCATAGTCACTCATTGCCTTTGCCCTACCCCTCCTTCCTCCACTCGCACCCTTTATTGAGAGCACGATGACACGGCCTGCAATTTTCTTCTTTTCGTCCTTCAAGGTCCGGCCTCACCCTCCCCTCTCTTCCTCCACAAATTTATACTTCTTAATAAATGATGCATCCATTAATGGGGCTTTTATCATGTTAATAAGTAGACGATAGATAAAGAGCGAGAACAGTGGCCACTTACGAGGACAATGGGGTGAAAACACGGACACCAGGACCTAAACGATGACTCATTGGAAAAGGAGGTGAAAATGGTAAGTAGGACCAAAATCAGAGGACCCATTAATGAAACGATGACGTAACCAATCAGGGCTTTTTTCTTCTCTATCCGTGTTTAAACTGTCGTTTTTACCGTCAACTGACCGACAGGGAGCACTTGTACATTTAGGGGGTAAGTAGATAAGGGGATAAGTGTGAAAGTATCCCATAACAGACAGGGAATGATGAAAAACAAGGGGATGAAAAGGATATAAATATAGCAAGCAAAATAATAATAGCAATAACGATAACGGTGATCGCCATTTTGTTACTTCATGAAATGAAAATGACCCTCCCCTTAATAAGGGACAGACATCACAACGCACTCTGGTGACTAGGCTCTTAAACTTTATCCTACGGGACACTTCCATGCACTTTGCAAATTGCTACATGCAACGTCGATTATGAAAAGGGGTAAAGACTAATATACGAGATGATTTGAGGGGTACAGAATAGACCCCAAAAGTGGGGACGAGATGGGACTATCCTAATCTGCGGCACGTAGAGATCGATATCATCAAAATGAAAACTTGTTCCTCTCCTTTACTCTAACACCCTATATTAAAGGGTACACTGGATACAACTATATATTGCCAAAAATAATAATAAAATATGAGTTGTTCATGAAGCGAAAGAGGTCCCAGAAAGAAATTAAACCATGGCCTTCAATATTGGATTTCAGGACCTGAAGTTCTTCAACTTATTAAATTGCATTAATTATCACGGACTTGAAATAATAAATCTTTCAAGAAGTCACGTGTCTGACAAACAATATCAAAAACTGTATAGGGCCTATATGACGTCATCACAGGAAACCATTCCGTAACCAAAGTTCCACATTTCCTATGCCTCTCCTCTGCATATTGGGTGAGACATTTAGGACACTCATTAACTCTTTCACTCTAATGGATCCACGGAGGCCATCTTAAACCTGACATTTCCCGTTTAGCATTAGCCATGGTGATTTCAACACTGACCACATCCGTTTAAACAAAAGTTTGAAAGGGAGAACGATAATAATCATCGTTAACCACCAGGAGTCTCGACCACGCAGGACTCATTCATCATGTGACATCCTAACATTCACCAGATACGTTTCTGCAGTCCACTGTTACTTTCAGTGGCTTTTTAATTATCAACCCAATTTGAGGGGAGTGGACCTCCTTGAGTGCCTTAGTACGATTTGCATCCCAACAAAGTGTATTCCATTCATCTTCCCTTTACGTGTATTGTAAAGAATGAACTCTGACATCAGCAGCATAACTAGCTCCATGTGGAGTACCAGGACTCAGGATTTTTGTGGGACATCCACTCAAAATGACCCAAAGATTAAGGGGAACACTGCACACTGATAACTGGTCAGTTCAGCTAAGATACTGTTGTGTGGTCATTACCCAATACTGGTCAACAGGGGGCGGATTTCTGTTTAACAATTATGGTTTCAAACTGAAAACTGATGCACATTTCGAGAATCATTTGGCCCATTTGTTTTTCCAAGTACAATTTACACCATACGGCTAAAGTGGAGCAACAACGACTCACAAGGGAAAGGAAGGAGGTGGGAAGTTTGGGGTGCGGAGGGGACGACGTTAGAGCCGTTATTTCACTTTAGGGACAATCGGGAAAGCTCGAAAGTGGACGCAGTACAACTTATCGTCCCATTAAACTCCGCTATCCCAGATGGGAGCATGTGTGCACCATCAAGCATTCTATTTTACACTCGCAATGCACACTCTCCCGGTCACCCAGAGGCCAAGAAAAGTGTCTTCACTAAAGAAGATAAGGCGCAGGCGGAAAAAAAAAACGCGCCAGAGGGCACGTGGCCAATTTACCGCTGTTAACTATAGCAATTACGATCATAAAAAGGATAATTATCATTTGTCGTTTGTCATCGCTTCCATCTCGAAGAGCAGGGAGAGTTGTTGTTGCCCAGCATCTCCTTAATTAGTCAACAGGAACAATTTATTTCTGATTACGGCCCATTTCTGAATATAGCAATTCGACGGGTCGCCAACTTGACCTCTGCTCTTCTCCCTCTTTGGTGAGTGTCCCACCTACACTAAAACAACCACTATCGTTCTCCATCTTTTCTTTTTCAAATCACCATGACCCCTGTTGAGTGACCTCGTCATTTGAGCAGGACATCCTTTCAAGAAACTATTCTGGTAAACGCGGGCTTCAAACGCAATACACGCCCAATGAATCGAGAAGAGGAGGACGGGACAGGAACACGAATTAACTCAATATAAGCATGAAGCCAAAATTAAACAAAAAATTGAGAGAAGGATGGAGTGTCATTCACTTCCGGTGTTAAAATAGACAACGTCAGAGAGACAGCGTAAAGTCGCTGATGAAGTCGATTCCGAAAATGACCCGAGCACGATTTCATTTAAGGAGGTAAGCAATTTAAGTTAACTACTACTAAATTAAATAACACTTTCTTTTAAACAGAGGAAATACTAATCGTGACTTTAAGTATTCGCTCACTATAAATCAACGATAAACGAGTACGTTTCTGCGTCCGATTACGTATCAGGTTCAATAAGATCAAAAAATTGAATGAAAGAAGGGGAGGAGGCCGAGGGTCACTTCACTACGATGCTGACAGGCACTGAGTGCAGTCACTAAATACATCGGCTGAGTCACAAACGCCAGTATAATTGGTGATGTCGTCCAAGACGACGACAATTAGGAGGAATGTGAATAACCGGAAGCTGACAATGAATCCAACATTATCCATCATTTCGATTTGTTGGAGAAACTGCCCGAGGAATGTATTAATCGGCTGCAATTTCCAACCCACATGCCGGCCTGAACTGAATCATTCTTTCGGATATGAGTACAGACTTCTAGTTTGACAAGAATCGTTAATCGTCCCACCTACTAACTATACATACATACTACAGAATTTGTGGAACATTTCTATTAGTCCTGGAATCAGTTCATCATAAATGCCATATCCATGGTCCATTCCATCCTAAAATCCAATCTTCGCAGTTAAAGCCGGGTGAACACATCCGATTTTTACTCGTGCGACGCCACAATAATGCAATACACACATTTGGCAACTGTGAACAATGGATGCTGATTACAGAAGACGTGAACTTTCTGCCTACGTTGTTAGTAAAAAAAATTTATTTTACAAAGAAACCGCACTTCAGATATCAACAGGTGTGTGCAGCACTCAATAGGCCAAAAGGTACTACGTGATCGGATGTGCGTGTGCGGCGCCGCTGCGGTTCCGTAGGGATCTGCGGGCATTTCCAGATTCTGGTGCCGCAGCGGCGCCGGAGGTATGTGTATACTCTCCCATTTGAAGTGATCCATTTCATGCCGTATTACGATGAAGCAGCGGCGCTGCAAGAGTGAAGATCGGATGTGTGCCGGACCTAAACGGTATCTAGAAAGCAAAGGCAAACGCATAAATAAAGTGCGGCAGAGAATTATAGTAGTAATACCCCGCTGAACGCGGAAGATAGGTTCCAAGAAGTTTCAGCTCTAAGCGTGGCTATCTTAACACGTAAATAATGGGATAGGTGGAACAGGAGATAGCACTTCAAAAAAAAGTGAACCCCAAAGCATTTTAAATATTCGGAATCCCTAAGTATAAATCTAGCAATTACAATAGGTCCTCTACTACCCCTTAGACACTGTCCTATCTTTAGTGGTTTAGCCAACTGCAGATTGGACTGGCAGTATAGAAATGAGAATAGCAAATACAAAAAATGCTTCATCAGTTGAATCATGCATCGGGTGAAATATGCGCCCCTTTGAAGCACTGGGGGGGGGGCAATTGCTGCATCGCTCCCCCTGGATCCGTCCCTGTGACCAATACCACATGAGATTTAGGGAATCTCAATACTACCACGTAATACTGAAACAGCGTTAAGCAGGGTCTTACTGTATATGCAAAGACAGGCGACGAGCTTTTAAGTCAATCAATATACCAAAAGAGCTAGTGAGACGGGCTTCGTGCAGCACATATTTGTGGTCTACCCGTCACATTCCGGAAAAGTGGTTTCCTTTTCTTAAAACTACAACTTTCTCTCGAGCCCAGAGACTTCAGGACTTTCTTTTGCCACGCAATTACATTCCTGAATGAAAAATAAAACTGGCTCAGACGTAGTTTTCGGGCCTCAGACCGAGACTTATGTCCTTCTGCAAAAATTCTGGTGTCCCACAAATACCGGTAACTTTTTTCAGAAGGCTTTTGAATTACCTATTGGTGCAGTTCTACTCTGGACGCTTTTTATTACATCCCTTCAACGTTGGCGGTATTCTTTATTACTGATAGTAATTTAAAATCTGGAACCCTATTCGCAACGACCACGAAAGGCTCAACACTAACGAGTAAAGAGAACTGTCCATTCATGACACCAAGTTCATTTGCTAAATAGTTAGCCTTAGGCAACAGAATGAAAAAAAATAATGCAATGAAAACCAACACTTTGGAACACAACTGAACAATGGAAAGTTAATAAATGTGTGGGCTCCCCCTCCCTTAAGTGAGAGAAGTGGAGAGGGGTTATGAGTGTTGCGGGCTATACAGACTTGTTGGATCATGTTGTGCTGAACCCCAAGTAATGTGTCTGCCATAGAACAGTAGATTCTGCAGTGCTGCTGAACTTAGACTGTAAAGACAATTTGCTGCTGAACGTTTGTCCTGCTCATAATTCTGTCATTTAGCACCGCCCAACTTGCTTAGTCAGGTTTAGAAATAACGACCCAGTTCTGCCTCTTTTCCTTACACCCTTCTAAAAAAGTGTCCCTTTCTCGCCCTCCCCTATCATTGACCATGCGTGCGATGGACCACCTTTTGTCGGCCTCCAGCTAGTGACCTCTCCATCCTACGTTTTACCCAAAAGTAAATAAACTCAACCGTCGACAATATCAGTATCAATTGTGTCCTAAATTTCATTTAGAGACCCTCTCTCACTCTTTCCACTCCCAAAGTGATGGAGTACTATATAAACATCCCATATTAGGAAAATAGATTCAGAAGCCTTACTAAAATGTGACGTTATTCATCATCTTCGTACAAATATTTAGACTTCCGGATGACATTTATACCTTCAGTAAATATGGTTAGGTGCTAAATTCTTCAAACTTGTTTGCGATATCGCCCTCGTGTGTTTGTACTTTCGTGGTTGGAAAGGTTCATTTTGGATCTTAAATGATTCCTAGTTCAAATAGAAGATCACATCATTATTACATTTCGGCATTGAGCCACATGATAATTTTACAGGACGTCATTCATTATCACTTTTTTTTTAGTTGAAATCGAGAAGCACAAGCAGCGTGAGTGGCAATGAAAGGGACTAGTGATAAAGTAGATACCCACAAAGGTCCTAACGGGGTCGCCATCGTGATTCTGACAAGAGAATACACAGTAGCATCAACGTGCGCAACATCAACGATAGCAATAACAAATTAGAAAGCAGACTAGACCCTAATAGCCTAAAATGAGACTTTATCATACTGTAAATTGGGCGACAGAAGGGAGACCTATAGACCCTATTGAATTAGATTACACACTGGTATAATTTTTTTTCATAAAAAAACACATCCAACGCAGACTTAAAATATTCACAAAAAGAAGCACACAAACAGTAAGAAACGTTTGAAAATCGGCATTTGTCTCTTTCACGCTGTCCGCCCCTTCCCTGCCGGGGTCACCTCCACCTTTTTATTATTGGTCTTTTTTCGGGCCTTGAACCTACAAACATTGGGACATTTTCAATCCATCATTTGATTCCAAAAGGTGTTTCTTCCTCATAAGAATTCATTGAATGGCTGTAAGAGGGGGGAGCGCAAAAGCGGCCTGAGATATATCGGGAAGGTGAGGAATTGAGGAGGTAAGGGGAGGATAGGTTAGCGATTCTACTGTTCACTAAATATCGGAGGCAGGTCAAAGAGAGAGAGAGGGTCATTAGTATCTTTTCTATCATACATAAAGTCAGTAAGTACAAAAACTAAAAAAAAAGAAAGCAACAATCAAAAAAAAAGGTGAAAGGGAACTCTATAGGTTCAAATAAAAATTGGGCTCAGATTCAGGCAGCGCCATAGCGACACCCTCCACCAACTGGAGACCCTGCTTACACCACGAAGACTGCGGGCTTTTTCACTAGATCAGCAGGAGGGACCCTAGTTTGTCACATTACTTGTCTTTCACATAATAAATAGCTTTCTTTTCACAAAAAGCGTCTCATGCACACAACTTCAACGACATCACAAAATGGTATCCGTTATTGGACCTTTTCATCCCGACTGCGCTCTTTAAGACTTGTTAGAATCTTAAAGTTTTCATCAAGTTCCCAGGACCTGGTAAAATGGCAAACTTAAGTGATAAAAGTCATTATTATTATTGGCACTAAGCGTTATGGTATTAAGGTGTGTCTGGGTGTCTAAAATGGGTAACTTTTCAATCAGTTTTGTGTTAACAGTTGATCAACTGTTAAGAAAGTAATTCACACCTTGGTGTTTGATAGATGACATGAAGTAAATACCTAAAAACAAACACTGAAAAGTAATTACGAATTACCGGTCCACAGTTCGACAGCACTCATCAAAATGATCCACTTGAGCAATGTGTGCCTTCCTGTCCTAAGCATGGACGCGTTCTCGAAGGGAATCTCCATCGCTCTGAACAAATATATAGTTACAGTTATTAAGCATTCAAAACGAGACGTGTAATTGTCGATTAATCAAATTGAGCCTTATGCGTGCATTTGACAGGCCCAAACCCATTAATATTTCAAGTTTCACCTTCCCTAACTTATTACTTGCCCTATGCTGTGCCAGTTACAATACCCAAGTCATAAATTTGCATTCAAATGGTGGGTTACAGTACATTAATGTCAGAGTTCACAAGAGAGGGAGCAGGAGAGACGGTTCGTTAATTTTGGGGTAGAAAGGTCCCAGCGTCATCCTAGAGGCCCAGCAACTAACAAAATGCTCACAACCTCAATAAGTGATTAACTTTCCCAACATCCAAATTGCTAACGTCCATTTAAAAATCCAGTTCCCATCCACGGGGCCTTTCATCGGCTCTCTTCTGCTCCCTTCGTCTTCCCTCTCCCATACAAAAATTATCTAAACAAATTTACGATTAAAGGAACCCTACATTTATATAATCGAGAGTACATATTAGTTGATACAAACTTCTCTAGAAGAAATACGCTTCAATATTACGGTCCATCATTTCAACAAGAATGACACAAAAAGTCGAAAATAAAGGGGTAAATGGACGATTACGTGTATACACACCTCCAAAATTGGAAAGGCATTCGTTGAAACCGTTTCTTTTTCATATTTCGGCTGACTCATAGACAAATAAAAGGTATCATGCGTCGACACAAAGCCGTTACTCACAGTAATAGCACTTTCAGAACTAACTGACCACACGATATTTAAAATACGCCCCAAACAAATGGGCTTTCATTATCAGCCTCCTGAAGATATCTAATAAAAATGACATTAATTTTAGTCACTGACGATGGACGTAGAGGAATGGATTGCGGACAGGAGGAGTTGGACCAGGTCCTTCCTATCTAGTGCTTGACATGTGAGGGGAGAGGGAGGTGAGGAGGCCATCATCTATCCATAATTTGACAACAAATGACAACGAATCACCCTTACACTTCATCATAAAAACAACGACAGCAGAACAACAAACAAACAACAACGGGTGTCCAGTATATTTATCATAATTAATAACAGCTGATTACCTGGGCGGAGTCTGCTCTCCTGGTGCGAGCTCCCAGTAACCAATGAGAGGAACACGAAGCTAGCCAACGTGTTGACGAATCCACGTGACGCTTTACCAAGCCATTCAATCACCAAGGAGACAACCTATAGTAACAACCAATCAACTTGTAAAGCAGCTTGCACGTGACATCCACTTCTTCAGTTACATCATCGCAGTACTGAAACAAGAGTGGGGAAAAAACGAGAAGACAACAGCGGGAATACGAAGAGTGAGCGAGGGTCGGTCGGCAACATGGTGAACACAAAGAGGAGAAGCAAACGCACCCTTCAGATGAGTAACTTGACGAAAGGGACGTTTTCGTAGGGGAGTGAGATGGAGGGCGAAGGACAGCAGATTGGGCGAGGTAAGGGAGGACGAACCATTTGATGAAGATGAATGACCACCCTCTAACCCTCCCAACAAGTCCCTCCTCTCAATTTAACCAACCTGCTAATCGGTCTACCAGAAGGCAAACAGGGCGCGCAATCAGACTCACTGCTGCTGCTTTTGGACACACAGCGATTACGACACCACCGCACCACAACAGTCTTAATCGCGCCAACAGACACAGAACCAGTCACACTGGGTCAAAAACGAGTTGTGCATGTGATAAATGCTCTTCACGCTTATGAGCGTATGTTTCAAGCAGCAGTTTTCTTTTTGACCGTCGCTCGGCAAATGTTCTAAAGGTCAAACAGGAAGAACTTGCCTCAAAGTGTAGAAGGCTGCTGAGAAAAAAATTAGGAAAGCCATTTCGACAGAAAATTTTAAATACCTCCGGGTTTGATTTCGGGTGAACGTACCACGTGGAGAGAGGGTGCGTCTTGTGTGAAGTTAGTGAGCGTGCGCGTCGTGGGTCGCCAAAGGTAAAGTGGTATGTCGGTGCCAACTGATTCACTGTGTGCAACCGTATGTTCCTGAATTTCCGAAGTATACCTAGAAAAAAAAACAATCGGACATTCAGTTGAGTAGTGGCCCTTTCGGTTACATATCGTGCTCGGAGAACATATCCAAGTATCTCGGAATACTGACGTTCGAGGCAATTATTATTTTTCGATAATTTGATTATTCATGAGGACTGTCCATCGCTCCTATGCCCATCATGCAGCGGTCAGCGGCATTCGCACCTTTCTCAATCGACTCTCTCATCGCCACGTCTTCGCCCGTCACTGCTCCGTGCACCCCGTCAACGTTTCCATCGACCACGGCAGCAGCTGCTCTCAACATGCACTTGCCATTACTCTACAACGGATTCATGGTGTTCCCTAGGCCGGGATCAGTAGGAACCACCGGAACACCACCCACAGGAATGCTGTCACCGTTGTCCAGCAGCGGTGGTGGCAACGGGGGAAGTGTACCTGGAACCGCAACAGCAAATGGACTTTCACCTGGAAGTCTTTTGACATCCGGAACCGGCACGTCGCCTCATTTCCATCCGTCGGCGGCACCTATGGGATCAGCGGCCGCAGCCCTGGCTGTCCATCAGCATCTGCAAAATTTTCTCAATTCAGCAGCAGCGGCTGGTCAGGTGTTCGGACCGAGTGGTACGACATGTACCGGACTAGGATTTCCATTTAATCCGACGACAGCAGCTTTATCACAACCACTTCTTCACCACGGACACTCTACACTACCACCGCCATCCCATTTGGGAATCCACGCAGCCACCGCTCCGTTAAGTCCAGCTTCTACCGCTCTCTTTAGAAGGGACTTTTTAAGTCGACCTTCTATTTCTCCTACTCCCTCCTCTCCTGGGACGGATAACACACGCGCTTCCTTGTCACCAGATAGTCACAAAGGGCGGCATTCCATTTCGCCCAATGGCTCAGGTAAGAAATTAATGTACTTGAGCTAGTGTTCTTTAATCTCAACACTGTCAAACCTATTGGGATGTTAAAAGAAAGTCAGCCATATCCTCTAAAGGGACTTTTTAGTTTTACGTGGCATGCGTTGAAGCGGTTAGCAAACTACACGAGTGTTTTTTCTAAAATCAAATGCCCCATTTAAGGCGTCCCGTAGCAGAATGATACCGTTTAAATCATGCTTTATTAAAAAAAAAACGCTACTGTTCACTCCTGCCATATTATAGGGACTCTAGATGTACTTTATGATTACAAAGTACCCAAAGGGCAAGGTCTCTACAATCAGTAACCATCAAGAGTGTGAGCAGGACTTTCTATTACTGTATATACCAGTACTGGTATATACAATGCTTCTTATGGCTGGGTCACTTTTTACAGGGCTTCAAGAACTTAAGACATAAGTTATCCGATGAGAAAGAAAATAGGCTCTACTAACGGTCTTTATTATTATACGTAATCGCTGCTAATTGTCATGTACCTGGGGTTTATCTATTTTAGTAAAAAAAAAACGTTCGTCGGGTGAACAGGATCGAACGGAACGAGTTATAGGGGAAGGCCCCAATCTAGAGATTATCTAAATGGGACAAAAACATCTTTCATTACGTTTAATGACTAACCATATTAACCACCGATTCACATTTCCACTGTGGATAATCCCGTCTTACAACAAACAATAGTTTCCTCTTTGCTGACCACTCATTTCTAGCAATTCGTTTTAAATTTGGACATTTCAATTGCTTGGGCAATTATTTCTTTCTTTCTTTCTTGTTTTTCAACTTTACACTCCTTGATTTCCTTTAATGACGGTATTTCGAAGAGTTCAGAGAATCAACTATTTAGGGTCAGTAACACACTACGATAGAAAATGGACAGGTCAGAGAGTTAAGATGGGCTGAATTGAAACGAGGGCAGGCAATTGGGATTCAGGATTGATAAATTGCCGATACCAATGCAATTAAACGGGGTGGTTAATAAGGCCAGAAGTATTTTACCGAAAATGGAGCTGACCCGTGAAGTCAGAATTTAGGGTTAGCCATCATGATCGAAAACCGGATGAAGTGAAGGTGCCCATAATAAACATACGTGTCAGTATGGAAAACTGTCTGATATGTATTTTTGGACACTACTTATATAATAAGGATATTATGACTATGATGGCAGGAAGTACCGACATACAAAGCGTGTTAAGATAACAGGCAACAAAGCCCACAATTCCCCAGCCATTGCTGAGATGAATCGCTGAACTGAGACCTAATGACCAATGTCCAGACAGTTGATTATAGCATCACTAAAGTGATACGGTGTGCGCAGGTTCGACACTGGTTGGGTTATTGGCTTACTATGAGAGGGAATATTTGCCTATGTGTATATTTGTTGTAATCGGAAGTAAAAGTGTGCACAACGCCACCTGCACATAAAGAGCCCTTTCTACACAGAAATGAGTAGGTCGAATAAATTTCCAGGAGTAGAAGAAACTTGTCCCGCACGTGCTAAATCCCAAAATAAATATTGCACATGTTGACTTATTGGTCCCTTCAGCGATTTGACTTCCGCATGTATTGCGCAATGGGCCACGGGTAGGCAAGGCAGGGAGGCAGAAAGAAAGATATGGGCTCATTCAGTAGCACAGTTTTCATTTCAACTTCAGTTGTCATAAAATCAAAGTTCACAATCTAATCGATGCAAATATATTTTTTTCCCAACTTTACCTGATCACATCAAAAGATTTAGCCACTAGTCACGATGATCATCATCACCATTCTCGTCACCACCACAAGGCAGACAGGAGGTCAGCAGGCCACCGTCGAAAAGAAGGTGATAACCTCGTCAAAGACGAATCGGAAGATGTTGAAAATCCTCATTCACCTCTGGACGACTATAACAAAGGAGAAGACCACGATCAATACGAAAATTCACTCAATTCCGGAGGACTGGACCACCATCATCGCGATGGCCATCACAAGCACCAGTCTGGTATGTCCCACACTTCATCTGTTCACTCAGCCAACGGCAAGAGTCGAAGACGAAGGACCGCTTTCACCAGTGAACAGTTACTCGAACTGGAAAAAGAATTTCACTCTAAAAAATACTTATCGTTGACAGAACGATCGCAAATTGCCAACACCCTGAAACTCAGTGAAGTGCAAGTGAAAATCTGGTTTCAAAACAGACGGGCTAAATGGAAAAGAGTTAAGGCTGGTGTAGTCGGTGGTCGGAACCCTACGAATCCCAACGCTCCCAAAATTATCGTCCCGATTCCTGTCCACGTCAATCGGTTCGCTATACGAAGTCAACATCAACAAATCGAAAAACATTTAGTTACAAGGACGTAATAGTCTTTTGTTTCTTATTAACTAGAATCATAAAAATTCAATTTGCTGGTCACTGGTCAACAACACGTGATCGGGTGTGTCTGTTATTAGTGATGAACCCCTACCTCCTTCCTGCTGTACAGTGTACTGTACACAACCTCAGAAGAAAACATAAGAGACTAACATATGTCATGCAGTTCACCAAAGGATTCGACGGGCGTTCTCTAAAATAACGACCAAACTCAACTCTACTGCAGCCAAATGGACCGCTGACCGGTGTTCAAGAGAAGGTAGTTGTTGGACATTTCGGACTCACCAATACCATGTACATTGTTGTAGGATATAAATGCACACGTACAAATATTTAAATCTATAAGTTATTAAGGTTGATAATGAATTAATATTAAAATTCAAACCAAATTTTTGTTCCAAAGTCTCTTCTTTGAAGTACCGTCGCGAACTTTGACTTTAGTAGGCAACAAAGTGGTGATGGACATTAGTGGCGTTGGAATAATATCACTGAAAAATTAACAAAAAAAAATTATCCATTAATGGCAGTTACAGATGCAAAAATTATAAAGTATCTTCCTCTCCGACCAAAATTTCAGTGGGTGATCGGTATTGATTACAAAATAATACTGTGCCCTCTATTAATTCATTGTCTAAATAAACGTCATCCTAACAGATTGCCACCACAATATCAAATGAATGTTGTAAATGGTAACATTCCTTTCGGGCTACATTGTGGGTTGCGTGCTTGATTAGCGAATCCTTGGCTGTAGGCTCCATCCTGACCGAAAGTGATTGCATCTTATTTTAGACGATAGCCCCAAGTGCGCCTTTATGAGATGGGAAGTAAAGCCGACTCTCTCTCTCTCGGCGTCGGTAACAGAGGTCATCCCTAGAAAAAAGAACTTAGGCTAACGTTACATAAGAAAGAGGTGTACTGTAGTTTTACGTCGGCAAGGTGCTGCGAAAAATACAATCTAACAATTTTCTGCGGTACTCCGCTTACCAACGGGGTAAGGCTTCCTCTACCAGGACATTTCCTGGCGAAAATCTCCAAGGACTTCCAAAGGCTCTGAATTCAACACTCAAAGACCGGGAAAACCCAAAGTTATACTTTTTTTATTTGTTCAATGAAATATTCAATTTTAATCTACTAATCAAATGCTTTTTTATCTTTATCGTTAAGAAAGTTCCTTGGTAAACGACCTAATCACATGCGCGATTAGAAATAAGGAGGACATTTAGGACTTCAATCCTAGAAGCATAAATTTTTTTGGATGGTTTGCACTTTTGATAACATTGATACCTCGTTAACATAACACCCATCGGGTACAAACAAACTGTCCGTGCTAACGAGAGTTTTGTAGTAAACAAAGGTGATAATGATAGGTATGAATAGGTCTCATTTCCATGCTTATAGGCTAAATATAAGGGGAGGAGAAGGAGTGTTACCCCTTAAGAGGGGTAGAGATTCAAGTAACATTATTTTACATAATAACATGATAAACTATAAGCGTAAGTCAATCGTTTTATGAAATACAAATAACCAGTATACAAATTTCCATTAAAATTACCACCAGTTAGAAGGCCAACAGGGTCAAATCGAAAATAGTTATCCTAATGAAATATTTCTTAAGGAACTGTTTCGGAAATTACGAGTTAGAAAAAACTTGTCCCACTGTAAGGGTTCTAGTCAGTTCGTCAATCCCCAGGTCCAGCACATGTATGGCAGTCCAGTACTAATGAGATTAACGTTTTAACCAAATTATCAACCCTTTTCCGGGGCCCACCAAATGATATGTTATACGGTTCCTTTAAGGGCCTACAGCATTGTATGTGAGTCTAGGCAGTCAGGCATCAAGGCAGTCAGGAGGATGGTGGCCTTAACTACCCTTTACACATTGCGGGATTCTTGTGTCCCAAGTTAATCTAAAATACCAGATCCGGATGCCTCAAAAACCAAGCTCCGACCTGCACCCAATAATAGCCATAGCCATCACCTGCCCACCGTCGTCATGTTAATTAATGGGGGGAGGAGAAAAAAAGGTGAGTAGTTGGACACGTTTCTCATGGCGATTTGATTCGCCCCTCTTTGATGTCGACAGAGGAAACCATCTGCTCCATCTAAGTGACGTATATCTTGTACCCTGCTGCAGGCGAAACTGCTTCACTTCTACCAAGAAAAAGTATCATCCCAATCTAAATGTGACAGCTGGAGATAAAGGAGGTTTTAGGCGGTGATAGCCTCTCCTGTAATTAGGTGTTAAAATAACTGAAGGGAAGGGTTGTCCTATGTGTACTTATTTGTTAAAAAATGATTTAATAAAATGCAAAGAATAGTTATACCCCCTTTGTAAAAATTTTGACTTACTGCCACTGGTCATCAGTCTTCAGACAAAATGTTTGGTTGGGACATTACAACACCATATAATGACCATTGAATCGGGCTCAAATTTCATTTCCATACCTCTTACGATAACACGGGGGTTAATAATAAGGACTGAAGTCAGAGCAAGTGCTTGCCCCGAGTATAACTGAAGAGAAAGAGAGTCTATACAGGAACCGTGGAGGGGGGGGCCTTTAAGTTTGACCATCGATGCCGTGCAACTCTTTTTCTTGCTGAATTGCCAAGAGCTCATGAGAGTCCAGAACATGGTAACTACCACACTTTTGAGTTCGTGGTTCACCGAATGGATCTTGACTGTTCCTTTCTGGACGGAAAGAAACTGTTAAGGACGTTTTGTTGAATAGGGAATAAGGCTATAACAAGATGCATACAATAGCAGGACACAAACAACCTTTTCTACACGGAAAAGCGTAGATCATTGGTCGGTAACCTGTGACCCAGTAAACAATTCTTAATTATCGGTAGGTATCCTCGCCAACGAATTAAAGTGTGCTTGTATTGAGATAAAGTGTTGCAAAATGTGATGAAATTACGCAGCGCGTACATGTTTAAATCACGCGCTAAACATATTGCATCAGAGATTTGGTGCACGATGTCTCATTCGTTTACCAAATAGAAGTAATGTGACCCACCAGCAAAACGTTTTGTGAAAAAAAAACCGTTGCAGACCACTGGCTTAGATCAACAAAATTCCTAGGTACAAAAGTACACTCAGTGGCGTTGGCTAAAGGATTTCTGAGGTGAGAGGCTGACATTTAATCGAGATGTCAAACATGTAGTCCGCAAGACCATAGATTGCGGCTCATGACCCGACACTTTAAGCTTAATGATAAATAGCTATGTGGAAAATTGATAAATTAAATTAAAAAATAAATTTTTAAAACGTAAATTATAGAAGTGAAGAAATAGTAAATGGAAAATTGACATGCGTTATTTTCTAATACGATTAAACCAAACTAATATTCAAACGGAAACCCTATGGAACTGAGAAGAAAACTTCTATTTAGTGATAAATCAGGATAACAACGAATCGTCCCAAATGAGAATTTTTACCTCTCTACTATGAGGAGTTAATAGTATCAACTAATTACACTCATTTTTTGTTAGTTTTTGTCACGTCAGTTCCTCAGTTGCTTCGGTACCGCATTCGGATAACCGACATGTTACTTTCTATGGACTCTAAGATCCAATTACGCGTTATGGAGGCAAATTTACATTTAATATACAAGTGTGAATTAAAGTTAATTGCGTGAACAATTTTCATCGGATGGGAATTCAATTACGCGCGTCGTTGTTTTTCGGGATATTGATTTCTTGGCTTACCGCACACGACGCCACGCATCGCCGCCGAAATTCAACGTCAAAATGATGGTGAGTTGCCGCACCCGCACCCCCGCCGTCTCGTCGGTCGGTCGACACTGGTAGTAGTAGGGTGGGCTCATCATCAGCTAAGGAATAAAAATGATGAGCCCAGAAAGGCGGCGGAGGGCAGTTCCTTTACGCCACGTGTATATCAACCAACACAGACGTGCGTTTACATACAACACGATCAATTCTGAAATTTATATAGATTAATAATAATGCTAATACAACAACAATTTCAAGAGAGGAGTAAAAAAAGGACGAGAGAGGGTAACGAAAAAATACGACGTCGTAGGATAAATAAATACATCCGCATCGTAAAAAGAAATAAAAATCCACTTAAGAAAACAATAAACCTCATTTACGATACAGACGCTCCATTTTCTTTATTGTTATTAATAATACTGATATTTGTTGCCTCCAATTCCCTTAACGCACTTCTCTCCATCTTTTCTTCACTCATCCCAACCAAAGCATCTTAACCAAAGCATCATCATCCTTATCTCGTTATTTCCTGCTCCCCCTCCCCTTACTCACGCCCCCAAACTCTCTCTACCTTTCAATTTAGATTTTCAACAGCAATCTATAAGGAGAAAAGGAGGGTTGGGGGGGGGGGGTAAAGGGAAAAACGAGAGATATGGGAGGGACACAAGTGTTGAAGGACGTTTCGAAGATTGCAATTCGCGATTTTTAACCAAACCTAGATACACAAAATGTTAGTAATAACTACGTAAACATGTAAATAATTAACAAATGATTAGCGGGTAGGAAAAAATTACCTGTTTAGCGGTAACTTGGCCTAAATCGTTATCACATTCTACCTCATAACCTACGGAACATGAGGTACAAAGTAACATGTAATTATTAATTAATTAAGAATTAATGTCAGGTATAATGCTGAAAATAATGAAAGCAGTTAGTGGCTATTTATTGACGTTAGAGTACGCTCGATTCTGCATTCTCCCCTGTAGTGGGATTCATTTTGGTTTAATTGTTTACCTTTTCCAGGAATAGAAGGGGTTGTGGTTACATACAGCTGTGACATGGTACACCTTGAATGATGCCATGGTGTAAGGTCTTGCCCATCGGAAGGCCCACTTAAAGAAACCAGCCACCTAAGCCAGGTTCGAACCTGCAAATTATGAACTGAAGAGTCTAACACGTGACTAAAGGAGTGTCACTAGTACATGGTAAATAGAGTGGCACAGGCTAGAAGTTCTGTAAAATCTTGGGGGAAAACCAATACAGTGAAACCTCGATTTGCGGGCACAATTCGTTCCAGAAACTTGCCTGTAATTCAAAGCACTCGTATATCAAAGCGAATTTCCCCATAAGAAATAATGGAAACTTAGGTGATTCGTTCTACAACCCAAAAATTTTCATATAAAATGATTAATACAAAATACAGTATAAATTAAAATACATAAAACAAATTAACTGCACTTTGCCTTCAGAATGAATCGTGTCGATGTGAGGGAGTGCAAACGAAGACAAAAGAGAAAGGGTGCTAACGAACAGTCACTACATTAAGACAAAAACAAAAAAAATGATTCTTAGGAGCAGTTTTCCAGAGCAACGAGGAAAGAGATTCTGATGTGACCCATAGAATTAATGCAGGATGGCTGAGGTGCAGGAAGGCAAGTGGGGCCCTGTGCAACCGCCAGATCCCAATAAAGTTGAAGGGCAAGGTATACAGAACCGTCGTTAGGCCCGCTATGCTGTATGGCTCAGTGTTGGGCAGTTAGGAAGAACCATGAAAAGCAAATGCAAGTGTCTGAGATGGAAATGCTGCGCTACATGTGTGGGGTGTCAAGATCCGACAGAATTAGAAACGATTACGTTAGAGGTAGGTTGGGGGTGGGAAATATTTCTGAAAAGATGAGGGAGAATAGGTTGAGGTGGTATGAGCATGTGATGAGGAGGGGAGAGGTGGAGCTTATTAGGTCCATTGTGGGACTGCAGGTAATTCGGGGCACCAGAGGCAGCGGATGACCAAAACGGACGTGGGAGCAGGTGGCACAGAGGGACATGGAGGCGTGCGGGGTGGAGGGGGACTTGGTGGGGGATAGGCGGGAGTGGAGGATTAGAACCCGCAGACTCGACCCTGCCTCAGGTGGGAGAAGGATGAGATGATGATGATGATGAATGTTCACCATATCCTAGTCGCGTACTGCTGGCAAGCTCTAACACAAACTACTCAAGTGAATGAATTCGGCAAATTCTTAACTATTAAAAAAATAAATATGTATAGTAAAATAAATACAATTCAATACATGGCAAAAAAAATTCGTTTCAATAGCACTGCTCGTATTGCAAGACATCGCTCGTTAATCAAGTTGAAATTTATTAAAAAATATTGCTCGTCTAGCGAAACACTCGTTGATCAAGTTACTCGCAAATCGAGGTTTCACTGTACTGTATATATCCCTGAAACATAAAAAAAAATGCTATTACTTCCTTAGAAAGTTGAAAGTAAGGGGCCTCGGTCTGAAGCACAAAAACCGAGCCGGCACTGGTAGCACACGCAAGATAAAAATGTTCAAAGTGAAGCGGACACAATAACTACTACAACATATGGAACCTGCAATGTTAGATGTAATAGAAGTTCCAGCTACAAAGAAGGACTGAAGAAAAAAGGGTCGTAGAAAAGGTAGGGATTCGTCAGAATCACTATTGGGATGCAGGTTACAGATAAGACAGTATATAAGACTCCTTCGATTCCCCCCATTTCCGAATATGATTAATATTAGCCCGAAAAATGGGGGGGGGCAGACGTACGACAACTACTGATTCAAGGGGGAGGTGAAAAATACTAAACGGTAAAAATGCAATGAAAAGTACAATTGAATTTGTTAATTCAAACCCCACAGTAGATACCGTAGGCAGAATAATTTCAAAAGCATGTCGAGGAGCCTCGGTTTAATTTCAAATCATCCCAAAAAGAAGGGATGCAATTTTGAGGGTAAGACCCTAAAGGCTCTAAGTGTTGTTAGAAGATGAAGGAGGGATTACTATCTTGACCTGGCAGCAATTTTCACATAATGGGTCACATCATCATAATCATTCCCAAAAAAAATCTCCCGCCATTTGTTCCCAGGTTCTGCATTAGAATTACGCAGTGGACGGGGCTCTAATGACCGCTGTTGTTGAAGGGCCCTAAAACTTCAACGAAACAAAACGAAAGCCATTCGTTCCGTTGAAACCGGGAATAAACGGATGACGAATGACTTCTTCCGAATCGGTCCAGGATCGAACCTGGAATCACTGACGCAATAGTCCAGCGCTCTACCGCGGCGGGTACCACAATGACGGGAAAAGCCAAGGAACGCATACACAATCAAATATCACATGTTAGTTGGATAAAGACCATTACGACCCACCTACATCGCAATTTGTTTGGGCACTATGTTAGTCATTGCTAAGTCTAAACTCCCAGGATACGAATCACAACTTCCGCTTATTCTAAACATTCCAATACGGAATTGTCCCTCCAACATCATGGCATATACAGTACTTTCCAGGTAGAAAAGGTAGCATTAAAAAAATACCACGGTACTTGATTGTCATACACCCGTCTCGATGGCATAGTGGGTAGCACGCTCAGTAACTGCGTCAGTAGTTCTAGGGTCGATACTGGACCGAGGAGGGTTGGCTTCTTCGGGCGAGACAGAGGCCCCGAGTGAGCCTTCTTCCGGATGAGAAGTAAAATCGAGGTCCCGTGTGGTGTACAATGGCATCTGCACGTAAAAGAATCTTCTCTACTATGCAACGGGTAGATGAGGCAAAATTTCCAGGTGTAGAAGCTCACCCTTCTGGCGTCAGTGGAATGCCCCAAAACGTACAGTAGACCGACTATAAATAAGCATAGGGGTTGCAGCTATGGTCGGTAACCGGCTGCGGAAAAACAATGTCCAATACATAATCCTTGTGTTCATTCAGAGGGACAAGATGGGTACCCGACCCTGCCATAGGCGGGAAAAGGTTTAGGAGTTGCTTTTTGGTACCTGACTGTTACACACTTGAGGTTTTTTGGTTCAGGCTGGGTCCTATCGTTAATAAACTATCAAATTCAACTAAGCCACATCTCAGTGTAACTTATGTTAACAAATTGGTCAGAGATAAAAGTAATATCGTGGAGAAAGTTCTTGAAACTCCATCATATGATGTGTCATCATGACGCTGTCGGTGAATTCAAATACTTCTCCAATCAGGAATACAAGCCCACACTTTTCCCAGAGGCAACAAATAAAAGAAGACGTTGAATGGCTGCAATGAAATCTCACGGACCTTACAATAAACTCCTGAAATACGACAAAATTAAAAGTATTATAAGTACGAATCTGAACTTCACACGATGTCATTCTTTCAGCCCGTGCTAATGCGCCCAACGGTCTTCTCTGTTGACTCAGCGATAGGATACGACATTTCGTCCGCGACGGTTCTCTCTCGATTTCAACACCGACATTTGGTGTTTAGGACTTCATGCGCGCGAGAAGAACGCCAATTCTCCTTAAAAATTGGTGCTGTCGTCTGATCGCATTATATTCAAAACAAATTCGCTAAAGATCTGGCAAATCCCCAAACTTTGCCATTTCCAGGCGCCCCTAAGAATGCTGTTTAACGCACTACTGCTTCAATTATACCACACTTTTATGTCCTTCTCTCATTTCAACTTCCATTATCCTCCGTTGGCCCTCGAATTGGAAACAATTCCTCTCCCAGCCCACCTCCCTCTTCACACTCGTTGTCTCCCTCCACGCACAGGATCCGCATTGAAATGCTCTTGTATTCTGGAGTCCTTGCACATACATCCCCATATTCGGAAATTTAGATCAAGATGCAAAGGCATTAAGATGAAAACGAGCTGAGACATCCATCGACACATTTAAGGGCGGTAAATCACGTTCGTTTATTCGGTAAACGTCACAACCACTGACCCCAAGTGGTCATCCGGGAGTCAAATTAGCCATTTCGCTCGCACGAAATGACCAGCACACATACTTTTCAAGGACTCTTGAAATCCCAAGCCTTTGGGCAAAGCACGCAAAAAATGGCATGCACCACCAACCGACAACAGCATGGACGAGTGCCAAGCACCGATGGACCCGCCACCCACGCGCATACAAAAAAAATGCATCTTACGCCACCCGCAAATCATTGGCCAGCAGAAATTCTGTGGTCATCAACCATACAGCATAAATAACGTAACAAATTTTTCAAATGGACTTCTCAGTTACTTCCGCAAATATTATTCACTTTAAGGTGCCTTAGCTTACAGTGTTAATTTGGCCAATAATAATGGAAGTCCAAGGAGGACTGCAACCCCAAACACTGAGTGAAAAGTGAAATCCTTCACATTAAATCCATTCCGTAGGGCATCTTAAGACTACATTTGAATTTTTCAGTCCTTCAGCCTTCTCTTTTGCACATTTTGCTCGTTCAATCAATGATTAAGGCACGGATAAATGTAGGCCGGAGTAGAACGAGATCATGGAGGGTGAAGAGGAAGAGAAAAGGGCCGAAACCCTAAAAAAACAAGAGCGTATGAGTGTGTGTGAGCGGGAGGTAGGCAACACAACGGCGGCTTATCTTTTAATACTTATGATTGCACCGTGTCTACAGTCTCAACCCAAGCCTACATAAATGAAATTTTTTAATTTGCATATCAAGTACAGATCAAGCTTTCATAAAACTCATGTCAATTAATTGAATGTAAAACCACACCAGTCATAAAATACACACCATCAATTACTTACGAATCGTGGGATATCTATCAACAACGGCAAACTAATAAATGGCAACGGGGAATAAAAACGCCAACTTCTAAATTAAAAACTGATTACACTGTTTGAAAATTGCATATTTGATCTCTTTACGAGGAGAAAAAAAAATCAATTAAAATCATGTCAAATTTCACGTTTATATTAAGTACTGAAGGAGGGGAAAAACGAAACGAAGACGAGAGTTGGTGGGTCTTTTGAAATTGTATCGTCAAAAATTAAATAAGAAAAACATCAAAAGCCACTTTTATACCTTTCCGTTCAATGCAAGAGGAAAAAAATAGAAATAATTTCATCATTATTAAATTGTGAATAATCAGAGGCATCAGGTATGATGATGATGCTTCCCATAGACAGCCTTATTAAAACTCTTAAGCCCATACCGTATACTCAATCTCTTTGATTTGACATTAACTGGTAGGACCCGTCACAACGGCCGAGCGTACTGAACTAGTGCGTCCATGATTCTAGACCCGATCCAGTCATCTATCAAAGGATCATTACTACATGGGGTAATATATACCGGTATATGTGTAGTTCGATCAAATTTCCAGATATAGAAGTTTGACCCCTGGTTTCGGTGAAGAAAAAGTGTCCCAAAAAAGAATAGGTCGACGATAAATTAAGCATTGAAGTTACAGCAATCGGTTGGCAGTCGGCTGTGTAAAAACTTTCATGCTATGTTCCCCAAAGTGAGACAAAAATGGGGGGAGCTGCGAATTGCGTTGGACACACCAGTTCTCGTTTGATCACTGAAGTTAAGCAACGCAACCTCAGTTCCCCTTGGGAACACTGGGTACCGCTAATACCCAAAGAACGTCGTAACAGTGTAGTGTCTGTGCAAACTCTGTACTAGAACTATGCAGTAGACGGGGCTCTAATGACCTTGCAGTTGAAGGGCCCTAAAACACCAACAAACAACAAAAATATGTACCCGGTCCTGCCATAGGCGGGAAAGGGAGTGGGTGATGATGGCGATGTCTTATAAGCAGTAATAGTTTGGCGACATACATCTACGAACAATCTGGAATGACAAAGATCATAATATTGGCCCAGAAAAAGGTCTTGAACGAGAAAGGGACAGTAAGTATCTTGATGCAATGCAGAACAAGATAGGATCACATACTAAAAAATTAGTAGGAAGGGGGATGATGAGGTACAGAGAAATCCAGGGAAATGTTATTTTTACTATTATACTTTAAGAAAGTTATTCATCGGGCTTTTAAAGTCAGTTATGGTTTACTGAACTTCTAAGCTAATTGAAGTTAAAAACATTATTGTGAAATCTACTACTACTAAAGGCTCCAGATTCGATAACTAAATTACGACCACATTTCCCTCCTCTTCCTTTCTTTTTCAGTATTTCATATTTGCGCTCTGTCCCCATCCACAACAACCCACAACCCCCCTCTATCCTCATGACTGCACACTTACATCAATCCAGCATTTGGTAGCTGTTGACTGGGCGCAAATCCAAGTTGGCTGTGCCTTCGCGCGGGGGATGGGGATATTAATGGGCTCATTTCGATTGCCATTAGCGATTTGCAATCTCCTTACATTATGTATAGGTTTGATCTAATGGACAGGCTTTTCACTCTCTACAGATTTTGTGAATAAATTAAATGGCTCATTTGCTGCTTCATTTGGACTTCCATTTAGAAAATACAAACACTTCCGCTTCAACGCAAAAGGGCCCATTGTAATTGATACAACAGACGATTAAGGGCAACTTATTCCTAATGGGATTATGGAAGAGTTTAACTCCAGCTTATCAGTGGCACAACATCAGCAACAAAAAATAAATAATGCCTCACTCCAATTCTATTGAATTAAAAAAGAGACTAGGGTGCTGTAGTGGTGGACGACAGGCAGGGGAAGGAAGTGCCGTCGTTACCAGACAATAACAGCCAACCACACTCGCACACTCTTCAAAAGATAGAATTACTTGCATTTACTAGACTAGACAAATCAAAAAAGTCAACCAACCTACTGAAAAAGCGTGGGACATTAAGATCAAGAAATGGAGTAGAAATTTCAAAATAGGAATGACGTACAGAAGGGGTGTCAAACTTATTTTAGTCGCGGGACACTTTTCCAACAAACCAAATTCACGCGGGCCGCAAGATACGTATTTTTACCGTTACTCATTTCAAATTTCAGTTTCTTTGGCCATTTACTTAAGGAAATATCAAATTAACATACTAAAGAAGCTGTTATTAAGTTAAAGAAATGGATAGAGCTAATAAATAATCAAATATATATACAGAAGTAAGAATGAAGCTACATATACTTAGTAACATAATTACATCTGATAGATTGATATGATTGATGGATTCATAATAGAGAATGCATTTATTACAGAATTTATATAGCAGTGGCTTATTATACTTTTGTGTCAGAAACTTGTAATCGCTTACCTCCATGTAACTTCGCAAGATTTCTTAACTTTCAGTTTTTTTAAGTACATGGAAAATAAACCCCTCAAAATATCCCATATTGAATAATACCAATGAAATTTACATTCATGATGTTGCTTAATAGGATATTTATAAAGCAGTTGTTGGCAATAACATAAACAGGAAAAAATGAACAACACTAAGTATATTATAAGATTTAATTACAGTAAAAAAGTCTCCGCCTATTTGTTGAAGGCCTGAGTTCAGTTCTCTACTGTGGAGACACATGATGGACAACGTAGCTCAGTCCTTTGGTGACCATGAAGGAATGGCGGTGTGTTACATCCAAAAATGGATAGCGATACGAATTAATAACAACAGTGCATAGTGACCATCCACCAACTTTGAAATTTAGCACACAATACACAATTGAACAAAAAGTTTCATTGCAGATATTGGGTGATGTATATGAAAGATGGAGAAAAGGAGGTTCAGGCAGAAAAATGAGTTCTGCCTCTAAGATTTAACAAGTCTAACGATTCCACAGCCTTCACCAACCTTCTTCTTCTACATGTATACATCTTTGTCACATCAACACCCATACTGTGTTTCGTGTTCATCTCATGGATTTTATGGCCCTATATAGCTACATTCACAGGGCAATTTTTTGCCATCTGAATGCCAATTTTATGTCAATGATTTCACATTTATTGGAACACTGGCTTTTATAAGGTTAGGGCAAAGTTGAAACACTCAAACGACGAAAAAAAAACTCTCTGGAGTCCCTCCCATAACAAGAGAAGAAAAAAAGTCAATATAGATGATATGAGGAACAAGATTTCGTTGAGTCCATGCGTCATGCATCATTAGGGGGAACCCCTTGTCACCCAATGCACTAATTTGTCCTTTAATCTTGTCTACATAAAACTGTTCAATGTCTCCCTAATTTGCCATAGGTTATCTCCCTTTTCTGCACTCACAACTGCCTGGAATGTTTCACGCCAGCTCTCCACAGTACTGTTTGCTTCTTTGGCTGACAGACTGCAAATTGCCCCCACTTGGCCCAGAGTGCAGTCAAAGGCATCACAACCACCACCACCACCACTTAATGCCAACTGGAAATCAATAGTAATTTGCTAACATGCAAGAGTAAACCTTTCACAAGAAATATATGGACTGACGTCTCACTCATTCCCCATGTTACAAGTTACCAAATCAATCCAAAATTACAGCACCCAAAACGAAATGCATTTCATTTTCTTTAGGTTGCTCTTCGTCCTTCCATGTCTTTGTCGCCCATTCAAGTCAATTGCATCCTACCTCGTTTAGTCGAACTTTTCATTTCCAATTGATCCTGTCAAATACTTACCAACTTCCATATTCGAAATTAAACTTTTGTTCGATCAACTGTTAATTCATTTTAACTGCATGATACAAGGTCAACGAGGAAGAGGAATTGGGTGGAACTAGTAAAATAAACTTACCTTGGGGAATTTGCATTAGGATTCAAATGGCGCAAACACGCTAATTGTTTATAAACGATAACTGCAACAATAGCTCGATTTCTCGTACAATTATTAGTGAGATTTAGTCTAGATAGTTAAATGATGATTCTAGAACCTAAGCAGTTAATAAATTATCTTTAAAAATATAAGTATTTCACAAATACACCAATAGAACGAAATAACAAAGAACGCACCAAGAAGAAAAAAAAGAGCGCGAAGGGATTACGTCACTCTACATAACTGACGGAAGTCTTGAAGGGCCTCGAAGGTGCTCTTTATCTCAAAATTTAAAAGTGCAATGAGTGTTATGAATATTACTTAACCTTCGTTATGAAGTAAGTCGTCTGCGAAAGATAAAATAAATGGGCATTTTTATGTTATATGTCCACTTAAGAAACCTCAAATTGAAGCGGGAATAATTGATATTACGTTGAAAAAAGAAAGAGGTGATTCATCCGAAATTTTCACTTGTAGTTTGATGGCTAGAATTTGTTGATCACTGGAAAACGTAATATAAGATGGAATGGCATTCATCATTATCATCTCACCCTTCTCCCGCCTGAGGCAGGGTCGGGTCTGCGGGTTCTAATCCTCCACTACCGCCTATCCCCAACCAAGTCCCCCCACCCCACACGCCTCCATGTCCCTCTGTACCACCTGCTCCCACGTCCGTTTTGGTCTTCCCCTACCTCTGGTGCCCCCAATTACCTGCAGTCCCACAATGGACCTAGTAAGCTACTCCTATCCCCTCGTCATCACATGCCCATACCACCTCAACCTATTCTCTATAACAGCAATTCTCAACCACTGTGCTTCGGCACTTTAGTGTGCCGCGAGATTCATGAAATGTGCCTCTACTTCGAATATCCAGGCAGAAGTGACGTCAGGCAAGTAGTTCAATGGGTTCTGCCTTCCTAGGAGGGACAGGCTAAACCACGTTCTTTCTACTGGCTAACAAAGCTATGTAGTAGTTTAGTCTACTAGTCACTCGCTTGATGTGTGCATAGAGCTAGGTTACAAGTACAGCAACTTCTAATCCTCTTCCTGCCTATGACAGGAACGTCGGGTGCCCATCTTATCCCTCTGAGTGCACACAAGGGCGATATATTGCATAGTGTTTTCCCACAGCCGGTTGCCGACCAAATCTGCAAATCTCTATGCTATTTATTGTCTTCCTGCTGTTCGTTGGGACATTCCACCGAAGCCAGGGGGCGAGCTCCTACACCTGGAAATTTTGCTTCCTCTACCCGTTCCATGATTTCCCGTGCAGATTCTATCGTACACCACACGGGGCCTAGGTTTTACTTCTCATCCGACAGAAGGTACACACAGGGCTTCTCTGTCTCCCGTCCAAAAAAGCCAACCCACCTCAGTCAGTATTTGTTTTTGCATAGGGTTAGGTTATAACTTGTATATTTTCTTTGGTGTTTTTGTGCCCCGAAATGTGTCGTTGTGAGTGTGCCGCCAAATTTTTAAATTATTAAAAATGTACCGTGGCGGAAAAAAAGGTTGAGAATCGCTGCTCTATAAGATGGAATGGCATTGTCCATAAAAAATGCACATACGAAGGAGAAAAATCATTCTCCCAACTATACATGAACAAATTATTTCAGTCGGTTAGCCAGTAATCACGTTAGTTCACACGCAACGACAAATACTACTGAAATACATCCCATTACAAGATAGGATATGAATTCATTCAAAGTCCAGCGAAATGGGAAATGGTCAAATTGAGATTATTCGATTGATTACGTTCAATATCAATAATCCCCCCAACCCTTTTAGACATGTGATAATTTTCTAACATCCAGTACCTTCATAACGGTCTGAAAAACTTACAAATATTAAGTCATTTTACATCATCACATACTCGATAATGTTGGGGTCAGTGTAGTAAAATCGAGATGAAATTTAAATTCCGACTGAATAAACTCTACAAGGCAAATTGTCCACTTAGATATCGATAAGTATTAGGTCACTTTTTTATGTAGGGAAATGAAAAGCGAGGGACAGAGACGATCGTATGATGATGTTTCAATCAAATACACATGCAAGCATGTAGAGAGAGACGAGGTTTTGGATGCGGCTTCGGTCCAAAAAACAAATGGGACATGACCAAACCTTACAACATAAATATGTAGGGCTATGATTTATTCGATGCTTTTTTTCCATGCAAGATACATTTTACGACATCAAATGTGAGGCTATTTTCATGCTGAAATGATCACTAAATATATGTGGAAATGAAGACGGCTATAGATATGGACAGGGGCCAGTCATGCGCTAAACTTATAGAAAATCTTTTGCCAGTGGGATAGAGAAAGAGAGACAAATGTCAAGAACAGACCGATCCTAAGTTGGTGATGGTACTCTTCAATGAAAAATGGGAGCAGATAACTATCCATAACATGTGATCATCACCAACGTCAATCCTCCTTTACTCCAAAAGAAAAAAAACTCACGGCTGGTTAAAAACGTTTCTCCACCCATTAAAAAAATTATTTAGCCATAATAATAATAATACGCAAATTAACCATCAATTTTAAAATGTTCAGCAGTCTAAAATCCTACATCCTCATCTCCTGCAAGCAGCCTCCTAAGGGTTCAGCCTGTTATGGCTGCTTGGCTTACTCCCCAACCCGTTAGTGTAACATAGACTGCAACTAATTTATTACACACCCTACATACCTGGCAAAGACGAGAGGCAAGAAAATAATCCGAAAACATTAAAGTGGACGTCAGCGAGCAATTGGACACCCCGCTGCCGTTCCAGGGAAGAGGCAAAGAACACCCAGATCCTAATCGAGATGATGACCAGAGAAAGAGGTCTTTTCGTGACTGGAGGATGATAACCATTTGAACATACAGCACGTGACAAATCCTATATCCAGAAAACATAGACTCGAGTCAACGGGCAAACAGTCTTATTTCTTAAAGCGATCTACACGAAAGAAATGAACAAGAGTAGTTCTTAATATCGACTCAGCACGTGTCCACTATGAATTTCAAAGTGTAAAAGAGGTGTTTTTTTGTTAAAAAAAGGAGGGCAAAATTCAAAATTGAAGCGTGTACGACACAAAAGATACTTATTAAGCTAAAGTGAAATCTACGAAAGTTAATACCAAAAGTACAACTAACCTCTTTCTACTTTATAAAGGACTTCGTTTATCTCCACGCCCAAAATTTCTCTCAAAGGTGCTACAGGCAGTGAAATCCTATTTTTTTCTGGACAATCTGAAATACAAATCTTAGTCCAGTTTAGAAAAAAAAATATCCTTGATTTTTGATGACAAGTTTCAATTACAAGGTACAAGTTTTGAGTTCAAGAAAGCATTTGACTGGATATTATCAACTGGATTAGGGTGAACGTGAACCATTGACTCTACACACAGCAGGTTGCACTTTACCGATTCATTCGGATGAGCAGAAAATTAACATCAAGTCATTTTCAAATTTCCTCATTGAAGGGAGAAAAAAAAGGACAGACTAACTCGAAATGGAATTAAGACCATTAGTCTTTAGCAATGACAAGTCTATAATAAGACACTATATTTTCTTCAGAAATTTTTTTGAATCTCTTTTCATATTATGATAAACCTGATATTAAATGAAATCGATATTATCAATTGCGAGGGAATACTTACTTAAAATATGAAAAGCATCCATTTGTTGCACGATGATTTATGGACACCTCCCACCCCCCATCCCTCCAACCAAACTCGTTCATCACTGAACTGTTCATTTCGTTGCAAATCAGTGGAAAGCCATAACACGTGGCATTCCTTTCGCGGCTTATTTTACATCTGGGAGACATGGTCAACGACTTGCAGTCAGCCGTCCAAAGACTCACACGTGCACATGCAATGAGACACACGTGTGTCGAGTTAGCCGATTAAATACGCTCTTCACCAACATCTCCAAAAAAGGGATAGTGAGAAAGGGAGAGAGCAATCTCATTGATTTCTGCATTTTTTGTTGTTGTTTTATAAACGTAATGCTTATAGACAACTTTGTCACATGTGGCTGGCTGACAACCACCCCTCCAAATTCAGATGAAATCTTGTCGCGAATTCAGATAGAACCTACTGTTTAATGAAAAGATGTTTTTTTTCTCTACTCAAACCAAATATCAAAGAGGGGGCTTTTATATCTACCAACTCGTCGATTCCACTCTGTCGCTCCGTGTACTCTTTCACCAATAAGTCCTCTCTCTCTCTCTCTATTTCACTCCTAATTCGATGACAACCATAACCAATTTAACAAGATACTTCTATCAGGGACACATCATCCTTTAGCAACCTCTGCAACAGGAATCAAACCTACTCAATAGACCATATGGCTCCTTACAACGTGCGGAACTAATCCTGAAAGATTCATTAACGGAAAATATTGAACCCTAATCGGACGTGAAAAAAATTTCTACAAGTACCTTAAATAACGCCCTATTCATAATTTGCACCAATATAAAACTGACTATTCAACACTGAAGAAAGAAAGACAAAATTTGGTTAAAAATTCACACTGGAACAATCACGTAGGTTTTGAAATCTTATGCAACTAAGGTTAAGGTGAGAGGAACAAACACCCTTCCACAACTGAAATGTTGACGTCCTCCTTAGTAAAATATGTACAGGGCTGTAGTTACCTTGTGAATATGAAGTTGTTGATTTTGTTCTTGACCAGAGACCAGTGGTGTCAATCTGATATCACAGTAGAGAGACTAAGAATTTTACTAAACAGTAACTACAGATTTTCGAATCGCTTACTTGGGGGACTCTCTCTCTCCTATCATCAGATTCCCCAAAACAGGGGCATCAAACTGGTGGCCCGCGACATGTATTCTTACGACCTGCAACGACAATTGAAAGATTTACGTTGTACGTATGTAAAATCTGAGAAAGTTAAAAAATGTCGAGGAGTTAACAGAAGGCAAACGATTGCAAGTTTCTTGCACAAAAAGAGATAATAGAGCACTACTGTTAACTCATCCCGCTTGACACCCCTGCCCTGAAAAGAAAGCAAAATGTTCAGGAAGTTATTGCACAGAAAATAAAACTTGTTTGCACTTCAAACTATTGCCTCTTAGCATGCAGTACAATACTGTACATTCTGGTGTGCATATGTATAATAATTATTATACATTGCATTACATTGTTGGTTGGTGTTTTAGGGCCCTTCAACTGCAAGGTCATTAAAGCCCCGTCCACTGTGTAGTTCTAATGCAGAGGCTGCACAGGCACACTACACTAATACAGTACGACGATTTTTGGGTATTTTTTGTTGCTGTTTGTTAGTGTTTTAGGGCCCTTCAACACTGCACTAATGCGACGATGTTTTTTGGATACTAGTGGTACCCAGTTTTCCCAAGCAGCCACCCATGTCAGTACTAGCTGAGGTTGCATTGCTTAACTTCAGTGATCAGACAAGAACTGGTGTGTCCAACGCAATTCGTCGCTCCCAATTCCTTACAAATGCATTGGAAAAGCAAAGACTAGTAGATAAATGGTTAGTGATAAAAATAGAGAACACGAAACCAAAAATGTACGCTAAACCAAGCTTGTTTGATGTTTAAAAGATTTTCACTTCTTAAATTAAGGCATTTTCAAACGTGTAATATGTACGTACTGATACATGATCTCTTTAAATGTGACACCAACGCATTTTCAAAGGCTAAATTTTTTAAACATACATACACATATACTCATTACTCAATAAAAGTCACTTCAAACTGAGGGATCTATAGGATTTAATTTGACAATAACATTCTTTGCAAAAATAGCAAATAACACTCATGCGTGAAGAAACGACATATCTCTCTCCCACCTCTCTCAGCCCCCCCCCCTTTTCCTTTTTTTTCTTCAGCAAACTTCCTTTTTCATCACCTCGACCATTATAGATGTAACATGAATATAAATAATCAATACGAACGGTATGGGTATAATGGAGATCCAATTGTAAATAACGAACAATTCATATCGGGTATAAACATTCATCGCTTAAAAAAATCATGATGAGAAAAAGCCTAGTTGGTTGTAAATACCACATTAGATGGTTGGTATGACAATCACCATAATCAATGTATGATTACAAATCTAAAACGTCATGAAAATACTTTTAGGCAACTTGAAATTTTAAGTAACGAAATCGTTAAGCGATGGAAACTTGCATTATTCCAAGAAAGTTCTTTTTTTTTTGAAAAGTTCTAAATGATGCGCGCGCAATTTCGAATCAATAAAAGAATATCGCATTCACGTGACCAGTAACGCCATTTCAGAAATATTATTAACTGTGGAGTGCTTAGTATTTTTTTGTTGATGATATTTTTTGTTAAATTTTTATCCATCGCTGTCTAATGTATGTTTTATATAAATTGTAGCTTTTGATTCTTATAAAATTGTTTCCTGAATGGTATTCCGACGTTGATTTGATGACGATTTTATAATCGATGCAGCATTCCATTTTCAATTGCAACCCTCGATTGTCAATCTTCAAATTTTTAACATGACAGAAAAATGGGCCGAAAAATGTACCCGATTTCATCAAGTAGATCTATATTTTTTAATACAATCTATACTGTATATGTGTAAGTACACATTTTTTTGTTTAAAATGTCATTGTATATGTCACTTTCTGCAAACTAGTAATCGCAAATTAAATGAGTTACTACCCTCACCTCAGACATTTTACAAACTCCCTATCCGCAATATGTATCGGGGTAATTTTTTCTCCTATAATCGAGAAAATATGCAGCCTCTGGTTTCGAATGAAAATACTAATTTTTTGATGTCAACTAAACAATAAGAAAATGTTAGTGTTTGGGGTGAATGGAGACCTGGTGGGTTGTTGTTTGTTGGTATTTTAGGGCCCTTCAACTACAAGGTCATTAGAGCTCCGTTCACAGCATAGTTTTTATGCAGAGACTGCACAGACACTACACTAATGCGACGATTTTGGGGTATTAGCAGTACCCAGCTTTCCCAAGCGGCCACCCATGTCAGTACTAGCTGGGGTTGCGCTGCTTAACTTCAGTGATCAGACGAGAAGTGGTGTGTCCAACGCAATTCGCCGCTCCGGAGACATGGTGGGAGATAGGTGGCAGTGGAGAGCCAGAACCCACGGACCCAACCATGCTACAGGCAGGGCCGGTCCTATACGTTCGGCCGCCCGCGTGCAATTATGTCGAGGCCGCTCCCCCCTTTATGATATTTTCACTTATTTTGATTGAATAAAGAAATCGTTATTTTGTTTCCATTTTCTTGTTTGCCAGCAGATGGAAAGAATTGCCTTTCTTTCCTGAAGCATGAATGCAAAATCAACTCATAACCTTTTTCCCGTCTATGGCAGTATCAGGTACCCATCTTGTCCCACTGAATGTACACAAGGGTGATCTATTGGGCAGTGCCGTCCTAGCAGGGCGGCCGCCCGCGTTCTTTGCATACTTTGAACTTATGGACGGACCGGCCCTGGCTACAGGCAGGATAAAGGTATGACGATGAATTGAACAAGAAAGCCTAAATATATATATACACCATAACGCTGCTCGGGACATCAAATCATAACTCGTACCTCCTTCAGGTCTTCAGGCTGGCCTTCACTTCTTATAATTGTGTGGGTAACTGATTTGATTTTCCAAGCGAAGAACGTGAGTTCAATCCTTGCACCAGTAAAGTGGAATGGAGAGTGAAGGAGCTGTTTACAGCTAAGCGCTGTCAAAAATTTAAATAAAGATATAAACAGATATGTCACTTTCGAAGTAAAAAAAAAAAACAAGTACAGATTTCAGGAATGTGAGTTCGCGTCCATAAGGCAAAAAAGATTCAACTCGTGAAATTACTATGTATATAACAGCAGCAGGCAATAATCTTGACTTTTATAATATAAAAAAGTCAACGATTTATCGATATGGTTCACGGTTGTGCAAATCGGTAAAGATGCAAAGGGGGAAGAAGAGATTTGTAATTTCAACATTCAAATTACATCTAATTAAAATCAGAAGGATGTTATCCAAATTCCTGGCATATGTCGAATGAAATTCAACACCTTACAATAGGATCGAATTCAATTTTATAGATAATACAAGATTGCGAGCTTTTGTTGAAGGGGGTAACGGGACGGGGGTGTAAAAAGATGATACAATGCGCTATATATCAGTATGAGAAATGGGAGGCATAGAACTAGGTAACAGCATCATCCATCCTCCTTTGTATTTATTTCACTCATCATTTCTCTCCATAGAGAGAGAGAGAGTCCCTTGGTCCTATTTTCCTGATCCATTTCTAACACCACCACTACCTCCTCCAACTTGGATCCTAATGGCGCTTATCCTGTCTACATTTCTGATTGACACCATGAAAAAACGACTTGCAACCATCCCCTGCTGCTCATCTTCATCTTGAATTTCACGACAAACGCCGGAAGAGCATCATTGTGAAATAGATGCAACAGCTTTGTATTTTGCCAATGATACAAAAACCGTTGTTGTGTATCTCTCTCTCTCTCTACCACCACATGTCCTCTACACACATACATTCAATTTTACACTCTCATTTAAGAGTTTGCGTTTTGAAACGTAAATTTAGGGAAAATCAGATGATGGCGACGATTCAATGACAAACTTTCTATTTGTCTCCCTTCCCTATATTATCTTTTAAAAACTTACAGATAGATAATCGAATATACAGTAGTTTTCAGTACTTTGCACAACATGAACTTTTCCCCCCAAAAAAACTGACATATTTTTCTGAAGAGGGTCTAGTTTTTGTCGCTCTGAAGCCCATCTCCCTCTCTTCTTCCCGCCTTTTTTCCGATACGAAAAACCTGAACGGAAGGGAAAAACCAAGAACTTTATTAAAATATCCACCATGACTGCAACAACGGTGCTTCCTGAATCCCTTAGAAACAACGGATGAAAAGAGGGCTGCTTTGTGAAATACAATTTTTTTCTCTCTCTCCGCTGAAATAAAATTTATATATACTACCCTATTGAGTCATTTCATATAAAAACATCGAATAAAAAAATAATTGTCTATCAAACATGGCGCGTCATCCTGAATTAATTCCGGAACGAATATCAGCAAAAAAGGGGAGGGAGAGGAAATAAGGGCCTATTGGTGTGAAAAAGGATCTGGTGCCTGTTCATGTGTGTGAGTGACGTTTTACGACAATCTTAAGTCTTAAGTTAGGGACCTGCAAACATAACAAGACAGAAAGGAGACAGGATGGGAGGAAGAGGGAAGCAAGGAAACGAAATAAGATGAACTCTGTCATTTTAGTCATGTGATATACTATCAAAAATAGCTGTTAAAAGTGAGAAATAAAACCCAATTAGCAAAAGCTGGATGCGAACCGATTGTTGGTGTTTTAGGGCCCTTCAACTACAAGGTCATTAGAGCCCCGTCCACAGTTTAGTTCTAATACAGAGACTGCACAGGCACTACACTAATGCGACGATTTTTGGGTATTAGCAGTACCCAGTTTTCCCAAGCGACCACCCATGTCAGTACTAACTGGGCTTGCGTTGCTTAACTTCAGTGATCGGATGCGAACCAAATAACGCACTACACAGGAAATTACACTATTCCTTTGGAATGTCGACGCTTACACAAAAGTAAGGTGGGCCTAAATATATTCTATCTTGGAACCTATAAACGGCAATTCCGCCAATTTCGCGCGTTATATCGAAAACAGCATGCGCATTCCACAATTCGACACCAGTTTTGGTAGAGCTGGACCAATCCCGAAGAACATTAACAACTGCCTATGGCAGGGTCGGATTATCCATCTTGTCCCTCTGAATGGACAAAAGGGCGATATATTGGACAATGCTTTTCCATAGCCGGTCGCCGGCCAAGGCTGAAACCCCAATGCTTATTTATTGTCGATATACTGTTCGTTGGGGAATTCCACTGATGCCGGTGGCGAGCGCCTACATCTGGAAATGTTGCCTCATCTACCCGTTGCATAGTAGAGAAGGTTCTTTTACGTGCAAATGCTATTGTACAACCACACGGGACCTCGGTTTTATTTCTCATCTGAAAGAAGATGCACTCGGGGCCTCTCTCTCTCTCGCCCGAAAGAAGCCAACCCACCTCAGTCCAGTATCGCACCTAGAACTACTGACGCAGGTACCAAGCGTGCTACCCACTGCGCCACCGAGGCGCAATCTCGAAGAACCTGGCTTCCCAGGTTAGTAGCCAAAAATACGTGTCATATCAATGCAGTCTGTGCACATCTTGGTGGCAAGGAGGTAGGGTCTGGTTGCAAGTGGTCTGGTTGCTTTCGGACAAGCGAGAGGCCCTCACTGCACCTTCCCCTTCCGTCTGATGGGAAGTAAAACCTTGGCCCTGTGCACTGTGTAGATGCATGGTGCGTAGCCCTTACTACACAGAGTAAAATGTAGGTACGTATATATTGACAAAATGTCCAGGTGTAGGAACTCGTCCCCTGGCATCGGCAGAGAAAAAAAGTGCTCCAATGAATCAAAATAAGCCGACGATTAATAAGCATAGGGGTTGCAGTATTAGGTTGGCGGCTGGCTACAAAAATGTCGCCCGTAGATCGATGATGTACCTCAATGGGACAATATCAGCGCCCCGACCCTGCTATAGGCGGGGAAAGGCTAATGATGATTAAGTATAGTCTGAATCCTAAAGAAATCTAACAAATAGCCGGCAAGACATTGTTTATATTCCTCCAATTCACTGCACCTTCCGTTATCTACGAGTGAGTACCTCTTACCTCTACTCACTCATCTCTCTCGTTCCTCATAGCCAACCCAGTCAGACCTCATTCACCCCCTCTCTCTCCCCTACTATTTCGCTTAGAGCACCCAACGCCATACAGTGTCAAATTTGACTCCCCGCGATTACGTCGGCCTTAGCCACTGACACGTCAGACTTGATCGTTTTAACAAACCGGAATCGGAGCTCTGTAATTACGACTTGGGATTAGTGGCTCTCTAATCACCCCCTTTGAAAAAAAATTTGACGGCTGAAACTGAAGAATTGGGGTGCAAAGATAAGAGGTTGCGCTGTACGGCGCTGGAGGAAATCAAATTGAGGACAGGGGGCGCTCAGAAGGTTCAGTTTTCAAATGTGATCTCAGTGAAGTAGAAATAGTACAGTTTGACCCAATCGACTTCAAAAAAAGTATATTTTAAAAAATAGAGTCGATTTTGCACTACAAATATTTCCATATGGTAAACAATTATCACATTAATAATGTTAGGCTGCCATCCCCCTAATTTTAAAAATGTAAAACAGTTTAAGAGACTACAACCCCCATGGGTACATTGTAGGAAATAAAAACAAAGGGTTGGAATACAGTATTACGTGTCGGTGCAGGTTACAAATTTGCTTTAATTGGCAAGCGCAGCATGAACTTCACGGGGCACCTCGTAAATAATATGAAAATGAAACCCCGCCACCATTAACCTTTTTTAGTCCTAATTATCATACACTTCAGCCATTAACAAGACTGATTTTATTTAAAAATTATTAAACCTTTACGTTTATAAAAATTATGGGTTTTGATGAGGAAGGTGGGAGAGTGCATCAACACTTTGTTTGAATCTCAACCGTGCAATTAGCCTGTGAGGTGTAAAATTCTCTGCTTGAACTAGCGAGTGAGGAGAGGAGGGTCAAATGTCGAAAAAGGGGAGAACACGCGTTGAGAGGGGAAACGTACATAAGTAGACGACGTATGTACTGGACAACAGCTTGTCTACATATATTATTAATGTTTTAGCGTTAATAGTCACATATTTACCTTCTGAGTTCATGACGAGGGTTCGATCCCAGTCGAAGTGAGTTAAATCTACGTTGGAGACTAGAATGTGAAAGGTCCGGTTCAACGTGAGGTGTACAGACGTTGCCATTACTGATCTGTAAAGGGAATTGTTGGAAGTTGAATCTCGATCCTGCCCGACGTCTTCATTTATACTCTTGTTAAAACTAAAATATAACGCCTTGAAAATTACGATTTATGTTGTTGTTGTTTGTTGGTGTTTAAGGTCCCGTCAACTACAAGGTCATTAGAGACCCGTCCACTGTATAGTTCCAATGCATACACTGCACAGACACTACACTAATGCGACGATTATTGGGTATTAGCAGTACCCAGTTTTCCCGAGTGACCACCCATGTCAGTACTAACTGGTCTTGCGTTGCTTAACTTCAGTGATCAGACGAGAACTGGTGTGTCCAACACAATAAGCCGCTCCCTCACGATTTATGGACCCTAGGCCGAAAATGAGGTCGCCAAGGTCGTAACTGCCATCCAGCAAGAGATGACATAATGGGCAACCCATCCCAACTATGGATATGCAAGCAAAGTAACGCCTAACTCTTTTCCCGCCTATGGCAGGGTCGGGTACCCATCTTGTCCCTCTGAATGACACAAGGGTAGATGATATATTGGACAGTCTTATTCCGCAGCCGGTTGCCGACCAAAGCTGCAACCCCTATGCTTATTTATCGTCAGTCTACAGTTCGTTTGGATATGCAAATATAGAAAATACACAAAAATTTCGGGGTCCAAAATTTCTGATCTCTAGAGCGTCTCTTCTTGGCCCTAGACCCGAGCCTACTTGGTTTACTGTATATGCAAATCAAAGACAGCTTAATATTACCATCTGATGAGGTTAGTCCTTACAAAACAAAGTCGTAAGTCAGATAAAAAAAAATTCATTTGGACACTTCCATTTTGGTCAGTTAACTCCCTTATTTAGTTACTCATTCTACATCGTCTTCTTCTCCCTCCCGGAAGCAAATATACAAAAGCCAGCCGGTAGATGAACAAACATTGCCGAGTTCGCAACCGAGAAATTTCGCCTCCAGAAATTCCCGAATATTACCTGGATAAGCTTTAATCATCGAACCGGCAGCATTACACGTGTGTTGTTTCATGTCAGTTAAATTCATGGCCCATGGTTAGCTCCAGATGGGGTGACAAGTTGGGCGTTGATGGGTCATCACGAGCAAGAGAGAGGTGTATATTCGTCTGAAAAGAGGGATGGGAGGAAAAGAGAGAGGTGAATAAAAGGATCCACGACCATATTATTACCAGTTGGCGGCAGCCTGTACACTTTAGTTATCATAATAAAAAAGTCTACAGCTATTCTGAAGTGCAATATAAAAAAAATTTGTTAATATGATTAAATTTTACCTGGTTGGCAGTTAAATCATTTACATATAATAATAATAATAATACTGACCATATATTTTTTAAAGATAGGATGCTGCTTTACAAAGAATATTCAATTTCACTATCAGCCACGATCTCTAAAATTTTTTTTCCTGAAAAATAATAAATTTAAGTTAAAAAAAACCCAGGGATTTCAATTGAATTCCTCTATATACATTTAAGAAGTACTGAAATATGCGTGGGGGCAAAAAAATTGCTGCTGAACATGAAACCTATTAAATTACCAGTTTAGACCTGAGATTTGTGAAAAATAGGAGGATCAACCATCCACAAAAGGATATCAGTTTTGGCAGAATATGTTGCCAAATGTCATCTTTTACCGTGGAAGGGATCGCTGGGTTGCAAAGGTAACATCAGGTGCCTGGAAGAGATCTCTTACGCCTAGTGGTGACATGGACCGTTGGAGACTTCTTCAGTCTCACTCAAAAGAAACCCTTCCTTCAGGCAGGCTAGGACTGCAACCACTGTGCCAAGACAGGATTGCTATGTTATCTGTACATTACTAACCTCCCCTTTCTACATGGAATATCTTCCAGAAAATTCTCAGAGTGCAATTAGGCGTATGCATGTGAAGGGAAGGGACAGTCTCCTACACTTGGAACTCTTGCCGGTCAGAGGGGGATCAAGACTTGGAGAATGCGGAAGCACAGCCTAGTTATGAAACCATGATGATCCACCACGTTTACTGACAACATATTTCTTTTTCCATCTTGAAGATTGGATTGGATTAATTTCATGGGTTGGGGAGTAAGCCAAGCAACCATAACAGGACGAACCCTTAGGAAATTTGCAGCACCCAACGTTCTTTACCAACCACCCATGTTGGTATTGACGTGGGCTTGCGCTGCTTAACTTCAGTGATCTCATGGGAACTGGTCTGTCCAACGCAACTTGGCTGCAGAGAGTACCGACTTTATTCCCATCTGGGGCAAAAGACAGCACAATTGGCTTGTAAAAGAAACCATCAACATTTAGGTCAAGATCGAACTTTGAAACCGCGAGTTCAGGTGACAAGTGGTCCATAAATGGCTGAGGTAGCCTTAGGAACAACAAATGGTGTTGCAACTTATTTTTTTCGATGTACTCTAGTAAATTAAAACTTGTGAGAAAAGGATGAAAGCGGGCGCAAACACACAAAAAATATTTGGATAGGTAGGTAGATAGATAGGAGAGGAGGGAGAGGGAACGGAAGATGGACAGAGGGCTGCAAGAGGTTTTTATAATCTAACTAACATCTAAACACACTACAGTAGATACACACATACCTAACATGTAGAATTTCTAGTAGAATACCAAATAAGCTAAGTTGTTAAAGTAATGGGACAGGCAGCGCCCCGAGAGGTCACTTTCAATTCGGCTCTTCACGAATTTCATAGCAATGATGATGATGCCAGACTATAAAAAAAACACTACCTAAAATGTTGGTTTTTTTGTGTGTTTCTCTGTACTTTTTTTTGTTAACAATGTGATCCATAACTAGCAATTAGGGGCCGAACCATACATATTACAAACAAGCGAAAATGTATACACCTTGTAAAAATTCTCGCGTCGACCTCTTAGAAGATCGTTAATCACGATATTGTGAAGTTAAACCAACAATTTCGACAGTTTATGAAGGCAAAATGCACCTCAACAAGTGAAATATATCCACCCAAATCATAACTGAACTCCAGGTTCAACCTAGCTCATTACCTGGCCAATAAATATGAATTATACACACATATACGTACAGCTCTTGCAGAAGTGATGCGTGCGCACTGCCAGCCTCTTTACAGCACCTATGCACACAATACCCCCCTTCTTCTCCCTCTCTCTTGCCCTCCTGCCACATCCCCATACCATTAAGAGATGAAGAAGGGTGGTGGGTAAGGTAGTACTAAGTAGCATGAGAATAAGTGGGTGCACCGTGATATCACGTGACACGCGGACAAATCTTGTGGGAATAGGAAGTACGTAGTAGACAGAAACGTGTGCATCTAGTGAGAGGCGGGTAGGAGGAAGTGGAAAGAGTGAAAATGTGGTGACCAGACAAAATAAAGTTACCCCCCCCCAGTTTTGAAGACCACTTTACCACCATGGGGTGTGCGAGGTCTGTCTAAACTGTCCCAGGTCTGTTATTTTTCTGTTTCTCATGGAAAGGAAGGAATCCACAGCAAACCTTCTGACAGACAGGAAGTATAAAAGCTGAGTTCTCCAGTATTACTGAAAGACCGAAAGATATCCTTTGCTGGTTCTGATAGGCTCTAGGCTGAGAGGTTAGAACGGAGCTGTAAACGTCGAAAAAGTTACTTTTAAAAAGGTTAAAATTAAAATAACGCCTAAATTTTAACAGCACCAGGTCGTTTCGACGAGTAGTTACACTAGCTCATCATTTACCTGCCTGTATTATAATTTATTTGTTACAGGTTCGATTCTTGTTAGGTCGTAGTATGTTTCTCAGCAACGAAGATTTTACGGTATGAGGCAGCACGGAGCCTGTAGAATCAGCCAAAAGCCTTACCGGGATATGTAGGCCCGGCTCAGATGTCGATTTATTTTTTCGGGTGTTTTACATCGATTTTCCCACCTATGGCAGGGTCGGGTACTCATCTCGTCCCTTTGAATGAACACAAGGGCGATATATTGGACCGTTTTTCCACAGACGGTTGCCGACCAAAGCTGCAACCCCTATGCTTATTTATCGTCGGTCTAGTGTTCGTTGGAGAATTCCACCGGCGCCAGGAAAGCGAGTTCCTACATCTGGGAATTTTGCCTCATCTACCCGTTTCATTGTTTGTTGGTGTTTTAGGGCCCTTCAACTACAAGGTCATTAGAGCCCCGTCCACAGCATAGTTCTTATGCAGATACTGCACAGACACTACACTAATGCGACGATTTTTGGGTATTAGCAGTACCCAGTTTTCCCAAGCGGCTACCCATGTCAGAACTGGGGTTGCGCTGCTTAACTTCAGTGATCAGACGAGAACTGGTGAGAACCCGTTTCATAGTAGAGAGGGTTCTTTTACGTGTAAAAGCTATCGTACATCACACGGGAGAAAGCTCTCGGTCCAGTATCGAACCTAGAACTACTGACCCAGTTACCGATGGTGCTACCCACTGCGCCACCGAGGCGGGTTGGCCTGTTTACATGCAATGGTGACATATTTTCTCACCTCGCACAGGGTCACACTTTATATTCCATTTGGGACGGAAGGTGCATTTGGGTCTTCATTCCCTCTCTCTCTCTTTCTCTGCCTTGGCCAGGATCGATTCTGCGGTTAGGAATGTACCACTAACCACTCATCCATCGAGACAGACTGTCCTCAAACTAGAATAAAGGGAGAAAAAAAATATAGTTAGCAATTTCGCGAATTAAAAAATGTGTAATAAAAACATTGAGAATGACAGGCTTCCGTATATTTTTAATCATAAGTATTTTCTGAATTTGAATAAGACTGACAAAATTATAATTAGTATTAGAAAGAGACTATTAACATGGGTCCTTGACGCAATTAAAATCAATCATCCAAGCTGAAAAATATCCGTTTAAAATCGAGATCAGCGTTTATATAAATGATGCTACAAGGCCTCAGAAATAACAATCATATCAATAATAATAACGAGAGTATGCATGAATGCACGACAAGATTTAATTCATTAAAATCAACCTAGGAAATTAAAAAGATATTATTTTTTGAGACAACACATAGAACTAGAGGATGGGTTGGGGAGAGTAGGGCCGAGGAGAAATTGAGACAAGAAACGTTTCTTCTGACACCAGAGCGATGAATCTCTATCAATAAATAATTTTATGCTCTTGTAATCAATAGCAATTGTTTAGGACTATTATCACTGACATATTACACAACTTTTTATTTGGGTGTTAATTAAGGCAGAAACAATGATGAAATAGATCATCAACAAATTATCCCCCATCTAACTCCTGCTTTCCATAATGGGTTATTTTTATCACACTCACCTTCCCCCTAGCCTTAGAAAGAGGAGGAGAGAGAATTCGTTTTTTCTTCACTGTGGTGCTTAAACATTCAGAAACAAAGAGACAATTTGAAACCCATTTGAAATGAATGATATCAGCCCTTCAAGATCCAGGCAAGCGGAAAAACCAAATGACAACCAGCTAAGAAGGAAGGTGGTGAAGGAAGGGGAGAAAACAAGAAAAACAACCCTTTCCTCCTTCTCACCATTCTCAACAATTGCATAAATATTCCACAAATTTCAAATGGAAAAACTTTACCATATCAATGTTGGAAACTGAGTGAGGATCACAAACAGCAGGGAGCGTGTCAGACTCATTCCAACCACGGGCCATTTTTATAACAAGTAAAATTTACTCGGGCCGCAACACAAATTTCCGCTTGTCAAATTTCCATTATTTTCAATTTTTTTAAAGACATTAGTAACAAAATTAAAGCATAAAGTCAGCTCTCTTTTGTCCCACTATCAAGAAACTCTAATTGTTAAAGAAAAACCATCCGGAGACAGGACCCGCTCAGGCGTCGATTTGTCAGGTCTCAGACCGACGCCCAGCGTTCAGAGGGGGATCCTAATTAAAATTCTCCGTCGGAACCCTGGAAAGAATCTAGTCGGATCTGTCTGGAGGACAGGATGAGGGAAGCTTTTGTCGTATACCCCACGCTTAACTTTAGCCGGAATTGAACCTAAGCTCATTCAATTTGAGATAAGCTTTCTACTAGGAATGCTGCTGCCAATGCTACTGCAAACCTATGAATGTGACCAGTCTTTTCCGCATGGAAGAGCAGCGAATTGCGTTGGACACACCAATTCTCGTCTGATCACTGAAGTTAAGCAGCGCAACCCCAGGTAGTACTGACATGGGTGGCCGCTTGGGAAAACTGGGTACCGCTGATACCCTAAAATCGTCGCATTAGTGTAGGGCAGTGGTCTTCAAACTTTGTCGACTCACGGAACCCTTAGAACTATAAGATGTTTTGGGGGAACCCCATCTCAGAAAAGTATATCTTGCCGCTGCTAACGAATTTTCATTTTGACTCGCGGAACCCAGTTTGAAGACCGCTGGTGTAGGGTCTGCGCAGTCTCTTCATTAGAACTACGCAGTGGACGGGGCTCTAATGACCTTGTAGTTAAAGGGCGCTAAAATAACACCAAAATCCGTATGGAAAGGGTCCTTTTACGTGTAGGTAGTCCTTTTACATGCTAGACGAGGTCACGGTCTTGTTTTTCACTTAAGATTTCTTTCCTTTTCATTAGAAAGCAACCATCTACCTCGACTGAAAATGATGTTCCCTACAAAGTGATCGAAAGAGGGAATGCACCCAGCTTCTCTCCATCCTGATAATAACTGTAGCCGGTCGGGTTACAAAGGCAGCACTTCGCATTCCTATCGGACAACAAGTTCTGGGCGACGAGGATACGCAAAACAATTCCAGAGCGAAATAAAATCACATTATTATTTTTTGTCAATTAATTCTTTATCTCACTTGAAGCATAATGATGCTATCGGAGAAGGGGGTTTCATGGTTGAAATAAAACAAATTTCCCGTCGCGTGTTGTCTGAGGCTCACCGCCGTCAATATGTTTTAGTAACGTGAGATTTTCATTTGACACTGAATACTAAAAAGAACTGCAGAAACTGTTTACCACAAACTGCCGAAATCTAGTACATATGTGCCAATTCTTCTTCTTTGGACACCCACCACAGACGTAATCTAAAGATGGAGAAGTTTAGGGATTTGTAAGCAGGACAGATATGTCATATCCAGCCTCCCCTCTGCTGCTTCTGTTAAACACTCTCTCTGTCTGTCTCTATCGGTATCTGCCACTTTCTGCCTCTCTCTCTATGTCCTTGTGTGCCTGTATTTCTCTCATTCTATGATCCTAGATTCACGCTTACATTAACCTTTCTGTAGTCCCAGACCGGGGCCTTCATATTTTCACGCAGTCGACTGCCCACCTACAGCAGAAATCCTATGCTTATTTCACTCCTTTTCTTTATAGACGCAACTCCGTACACCAGAGGCCAACTCCTACACCTGGAAATTTATAGCGATCTGCACGAATATCTTGTTTGTTTGTTGGTGTTTTAGGGCCCTTCAACTACAAAGGTCATTAGAGCCCCGCCCACAGCATAGTTCTTATGCAGAGACAGCACAGACACTACACTAATGCGACGATTTTTGGGTATTAGCAGTACCCAGTTTTCCCAAACGGCCACCCATGTCAGTACTAGCTGGGGTTGCGTTTCTTAACTTCAGGAATCAGACAAGAACTGGTGTGTCCAACGCAATTCGCCGCTCCCCACGTATTGAGTGTAGAAGGAAAGGTTATTTTACGTGCAAAATATCAGCTTTCAAACCACACGGGGTCATCCCTTTACTGACAATCCGACGGTAGGTCAGCTAGAGCATCCCCCCCTCTCTCTCTCTCTCTCGCCTTAAAGAAGACATCCGCCTCGGCCAGGATTGAACCTAATTGCGGAGCACTACGCAAGCTACCTCTGCACAATGCAATCATGAGGTCCTGTGTGAGGTGTGTACAATGTCACCACTCCATTTCGAAATGGGATAAAATCTACAGTACGTGCAGATCGCCAAATTCTCAGATGGAGAAACTCGGATGCCGCCTGGAAAACAACGGTATACATTATCAATAAGAGTAGGTTTATTTAAATTGAAATTAAGATGAAACAACAGCAATGGGGCAACTCCAAAATGACTGAATATACCGATTAAGTTTCATTAATGAAGGGGAGGGTATTACTTCACCTATAAATATTATAAGAGGTTTAAGATATTTGTATATGTGAGTGTGTGTGCGTGGTGGGCATTATCCCATCAAACTGACACGCAAAATGACAATTTGCCTTTCACTAATAATGTCCACTCTTTTTTTTTTTTTACTACTTCTGATAATAGAGATTCGACATGAATTGCTTGCATAACACACATGAAGGACATCTACAGTATACAGGATATGATTAGTTGTAGCCAAGAGTTTCGGTGGCCGGCCAGATGGTAGTGGTGGCCATGGTGGTTATTGTTAGAATTTAACAATCGATAATGGATAACAACTGTGTACATACCAAATTACAGGGTACGGGTTAGACTCGGTAATAATTTTCGGATGGTATTTTATTCACCTTATTGGTGTCGCCTTCATTTCAACGCTTTGAAATCAAACATGTAATTTTGTCAGAGGCGCAATTAAAGCCGCTACTTATAGACACCCTTTGGCAATTCAATTGATATCATGCTACATGCACATCATATCTTATGACGTCCATCGTCACAAATGACATTCCCTAAATTTCCACTTTGGGCCTACCTTCACCCTAACAAATAAATAACAACCCTCGTTTATAAGCTATCATTGATCAATGACGTGAGTAAAATTAGTCATCAGTCTTAAAGAAATACCCTAAAAAGAAAGGCAATTAGATATTTATGGGCCTAAGGGGGGAAAAACGAATTTAGCGACCGGTCCACTTTATAATGCTGACCACTGATCCTATCAAATGGTTATTTCCTGATTTAAGCAGCCATACAATTTTTATTCAACTTGGCCCGGACTAGTAATGAAAGGTGTCTAAAATGCAGGTGGTCCCAAATTTCCTGTGAAAGCATGTGGTAGGGTTGGGTGTTCTCTTGAGTTCCATAAAGTAAAATCACAATTGTCTTCACTAACCCTTTATCCGCCTATGGCAGGGTTGGATGCCTACTTTTGACCCGTTGGGACACGTGATCAAATTTTACGAAGCTAATTGCCAACCTAATGCTACAACCCCTATGTTTATCATCAGTTGAGGCATCTTTCCTTCACCGAAGCCAGGGGGCGAGCTCCTACACCAGGAAATGTTGCCGAACTTCGCGTTTATTTTATTCCTGGATTGATTTCGTGGGTTGGGGGTTAAGTCAAGCAGCCATAACAGCATGAACCCCTAAGAAGCTGCTCGCAGGAAAGCCTCTGAAAGGAAGAAGGAGAGGGTAAATTTGCAGCACCCAAGCGCTGCTTAACTTCAGTGATCTCATGAGAACTGGCGTGTCCAACGCAACTTGGGACTATTCCGTGTAGTAAGGGTTCTATTGCTTGCAGATGACATCATACACACCACACGGCGGCACGTTCTACCGAACTATATGTAATGGCAACAGATTGTTGCTGTTGTTTGTTTGTGTTTTAGGGCCCTTCAACTACAAGGTCATTAGACCCCGTCCACAGCATAGTTCTTATGCAGAGACTGCACAGACACTACACTAACGTGACGATTTTTGGGTATTAGCAGTACCCAGTTTTCCCAAGCGGCCACCCATGTCAGTACTAGCTGGGGTTGCGCTGCTTAACTTCAGTGACCAGACGAGAACTGGTGTGTCCAACGCAATTCGCCGCTCCCCATACGGCAACGGAAACACCACCAAGAACCAAACTATCTCGCCTCAGTATCGAACCTGAAACCACTGACGCGATAGTTCAGTAGCGCTTCCAATGATTGTTAACTACTTCCACATGATGTTAAATTGGTTGAGAACCGCAGAAATAGACATCAATTCTAACAACTGACTAGACTGTGCTTCAAACAAGGCGGAAAAACGGGCAGAAGATCCGAGAGAGGGGGCGGAAGAAGGGAGAAGGAGAGAGCAGGGGAGTAAAGGAGAGTGAGAGGGGAGGAAGGGATAGGAAGAGAGGGGGGAGGAGAGAGGGATCGCTAACACGTCATCATCATATCAGAAGCATTTCCTAATAATGTTCATTCCTAAACGGGCCTTTAGACTTTTTTTGGTAGTTAATTCATTGTTAACCTTTTCTCTACGCTGCAGCAACAACAACAAAAAATTAACTAGCAGTTGTACTTTAAAAAAAGGATGATATATTATCTCATGCTTGTAACTGGGAACCAAATTCACACAAATCACTACCAAAATATCAACATCGTTATTATTATAATCACTACATCACAAACCACTCCAAATAACATCACAGATTTCAGTTGAAAAAATGTCAGCCGAAATGCGCATACTAGTGAACACCCCTCGATTTCAAAACCACATTTTTCTCATTTGCAAACAAACATAATACTGAATAAAAAGGCTGATTATTTCAAGCAGATGGATGACCTACGTTAACACTTCGTCAATTCATTTCAAAACAGACCAAATTAAAACAAGGAACGAAAACAGGGTAGGGGTACTGGGGAAAGAGAGAGATAACTCAAATTTAAAGTACTGTATCTACTGTACTAATTTCCCAACACCTTCTACAGCAGGACGTTTGTCAAATTAACACCATGGAGCATTCACCCTCGGTCCATTTGAAGAGTTAATAACTATACTGCTTTTCGCAGTTATATCACGCAGCTGGCTAGTTGGTCAGTGCGTCCAGAATTATTGACACTCACAGAGGGAGGGGCAGATGAGTGAGTGTGTACCCTCACTGAAAACCACTAAAAACACTAATCAAAGATGGAGTAAGAAGGCCTACTAATTGTGGGCCATAAATAAGGAGGTCCTACAACTGAGAAGCACATTTCTGACTGGGGCAGAATGCTGACTAGGGCAATTGCTGGTTGGGGAATTGATACGAGTTCAATTCTTATCATGTTCAAAATTAAGAGAATAAATAAACGTATGCATAGAAATGTCACAAATTAGTAAAATTTGGTATGGAGACAGAGTAACATACTTCATCATACCCTTATCCCGCCTGTGGCAGGGTCGGGTCCGCGGATCCACTGAAATTGCTCTGACTGGGGGCACCTCAGTCAGGCGTATGGAAACCCGCAGGAATATTGGCTAAGGTTGTCTGTGTGGCATACCGGCCTACCCCACTGTTCCAACACCGGAATTATACAACCAAAATAGAATTTTTGGCAGGTAAATGTCTGTATGACCTATGACCTGTCAGACCAGCAACAGGGATGTTCCAGATCGCATGCAGTTGACAGAGTAACATACGACAGCAAATATATGCCCTAAAACAGGGAAAAAACTATTTTAACATATGAGTAATTCACGTGAGAGCAGGAATGTTTCAAACGGTCACCTCGGACCAGACACACAGGTAGCACAGGGAGTCATCATGCCCCCACAGAGTACGTCACCTTTACTTCCCTGTCCGTCCCAATAGGATGGGGAGCGGCTGTATTGCGTTGGACATACCAGTTATCGTCCGATCACTGAAGCTCAGCAACGCAACCCCAGTTAGTACTAACATGGGTGGCCGCCTGGGAACACTGAGTACTGCTAATACCCAAAATTCGACGTAACAGCGTAGTGTCTGTGCAGACTCTGCATTAGAACTATGCAGTGGACGACGCTCTAATGACCATTAGCACTAACGAGTTCAGTAACTCAGGCTCAAATCCTGGCAAAGATTGACAACTTTCTTTACAAATTATGAGGTGGAGGGCAGGGAGGGAATGGGGGTAGAAAAGTCACTAATGAATTCGCCAAACGTTTCTTAACGTGTTGAATGTGTATGTGGCCCATCTCAATTAATCACTCAAAATATCTATAATTAAGTACAATAAAATAGTACTAAGGCATTTTGGCGAGGAGGAGAGGAAGAGAGAGAGAAAAGGGTGAGGGTGGGATTAGGCGAAGGTATAAAATAACTACTGCATAATTTTTAAAATAAAAATATTTACGGATACCATATGTTAAACAACCTTATAAGAAATTTTCCTTCAATTTTTTGTTGTTGTCTTCCTTCTTTCCCCGAAGGTGCTTACCAATGAATAACAAAACTAAAAACCAAGTGTAGATTGGATTGGGGTGACTGACAGGAGGGGCTATTTGCACTATCAGTTAGTCAGGGGGGGGACCTGACAAAGAAGGGAGGGAGCAGACGAAAGGGCAGAGGAAAGAAATGAATATAAAGAAACATTTTTTTAGAAAAGAAAACTACTTCAAGAAATGATGTATGTTTCCGCTGGAATCTGTAACTTTACTATCTGCCGCCTTGTTTACACACCAACCTCACTCAAATTACACTTTAAGGCCATAATTAATATTAACAAATTAGCACTTATAATTATGGTTTAGAAATATTTTTCCTACATTTTTATTTAAAAAAAAAACAACTGGAATACTTTTCCGCATGTGCATTTTACATTTTTTAGGCATTATATATATGCACCGTAATGTAAAAATGAAAAAGAGACGGAAGAAAGTGCAGTGAAAAATAGGTAGTGGAAAGGGTTAAAATCATCATCACCACTTACTCTTCTCCCAGTTTGTTGGTGTTTTAGGTCCCTTCAACTAAAAAGGTCATTAGAACCCCGTCCACAGCATAGTTCTTATGCAGAGACTGCACAGACACTACACTTATGCGACGATTTTTGGGTATCAGCAGTACCCAGTTTTCCCAAGCGGCCACCCATGTCGGTACTAGCTGGGGTTGCGCTGCTTAACGTCAGTGAACAGACGAGAACTGGTGTGTCCAACGCAATTCGCCGCTCCCTACTCTTCTCCCGTTTATGGGCAGAGTAGGATCCCCTTATCGTCCCACTGGAACGCACGAGTGATCTACTGGACGATATTTTAACGGGAGCGGCTTATTGCGTTAGACACACCACTTCTCGTCTGATCACTGAAGTTTAGCAACGCAACCCCAGCTAGTACTAACATGGGTGGCCGGTTGGGAAAACTGGGTACCGTTAATACCCCAAAATCGTCGCATTAGTGTAGTGTCTGCGCAGTCGCTGCATTACAACTAAGTAAGCAACGGTATTGTAACGCAGCCGGTTGTCAACCTAATGCTGTAACTCCTATGTCTATTTATCGTCAGTTGGGGCACCTTTTCTGAGGTAGTATGGACATGCAACAGGATGAGGGGAGGAGGAGCTCGCTAGGTCCATCATGGGAATGCAGGTGGTTGCAAGCCCCCGAGGCAAGGGGAGACTACAGCAGACGTGGGAGCAGGTTGTTCGTAAGAATATGGAAGTTGTGGGGTGAATGCGGATCTGGTGGGAAGTAGGAGGGAGTGGAGGACTAGAACTTGCAGACCCTATCCTACCACAGGCGGGATAAGGGTGTGATGATGCTGATGAATTATACATATATATTTACGTCATATAGCAAGGGTTCTTTGCCGTGCAGTGACGACATTGTAAACACCATACGGAGCCACGGCTTTACTTTCCATCCGACGGAACACGCACTGATGGCCTCCCTCTCTCTAGCCCGAGAAAAGCCAAACCATCTATATTCAGAATCGAACTTGGAACTATCGACGCAGTTGTGTGCCATCAAGTCTGGTCTCCAATAGAGTTCTCGTCTGATCACTGAAATTAAGCAGCGCAACCCCAGCTAGTACTGACATGGGTGGCCGCTTGGGAAAGCTGGGTACTGCTAATACCCAAAAATCGTCGCATTAGTGTAGTGTGTGTGCAGTCTCTGCATAAGAACTACGCTGTGGACGGGGCTCTAATGACCTTGTAGTTGAAGGGTCCTAAACCACCAACAAACAACAAATCCAATAGAGTTAAATTGCAACTATGAAGCATTTCGGATATCAGTAAAGGAATAACTCCAGGATTCATTTTTTGTCAGGTAAAAAAAAAGCACTCTTTTCACACTGACCAATTAAATCAGACGAAAAGATGGGCCCTGCAATTATTCAGTTTTTAATTAAAGGCACCGATAAAATAAATTTACCAAAGCAAAAATTCAGTATATAATAATGGAGGAGTTATTATTGGAGGTGATAAATTTAAGACAGTAATTTTGACACATGTCCCGAGAGGAGGAAGAAGGGTGAACCAGAAACAGAGAGGGAGTGAGATGAAGTAAACAAAGGGGGAAGGAAGACGATTAAAACGAATTAATTTAACACTGCCCACTAAGATATCTACATCACTAACATCTTAAGACGAAAATTAAGATCTTGAATCCCAAGAAAATAATGATTAATGACTAACTCAACGAGTACTTCAACCGGAAATCCGACGTCGTAGCATTCAAACATGATAAATGAAAGTTGATTAGCAGACTGACTGCGGTCGGCCTCGTAGTGGACAGGTGGAGTTTAATATAATAATCATAATGGTCATCTTTTAGAACTGAAAAAAAAACCTCTCATCGTGGGAAAGGAGGGGGAGGGTTTCCAAATTATCTCAATCTTAACCCAAAGGAAAAGTCGGACAGCATATGTCTTCGATTTGTAATGAGGAAAATATTTCACAGTTGAACAAGAGGTTAGCGGAACTCGCCCCGGTGGAGAGAGGGTAGCGTGCTCGACTACTGCTTCAGTGGTTCGAGGTTTGATACTGGATCGAGATGGTTTGGCTTCTTTCGAGCAAGAAAGAAGGAGAGGCCCCTTCTTTCATTGGTGCTATAGGGCGCTTCAACTACAAAGGGCATTAGAGCCCCGTCCACTGCATAGTTCTAATGCAGAACCAACACAGACTACGCTGTTATGACGATTTCGGGTATTAGCAGTACCCGGTTTTCCAAGCGATCACTCATGCTAGTACTACTTGGGGTTACTTACCGTCGGATGTGTAGTAAAGCTGTGACCCGCGTGGTGTGTACGATGTCACTTGCACATAAAAAAACCCTTCATCATGCAACGAGTAGATCGGCAAATCCCACCCCCCCTCGCCCCTTGATACAAAACTTTGATCATTTAACGTCGACATAACTCTTTCCTCGAAACAATTTCTATTACCGACCTCACGAGGTGAGCGTCAGTGGTTCCAGGGTCGATCCTAAACCGAGGGGAGCGGTAAATTGCGTTGGACACAGCGTCTGACCACTGAAGTTAAGCAACGCAAGTCCAGTTAGTACTGACATGGGTGGTCACACGAGAAAGCTGGGTACTGCTAATACCCAATAATCGTCGCATTAGTGTAGTGCCTGTGCAGTCTATGCATTAGAACTATGCAGTGGACGGGTCTCTAATGACCTTGTAGCTGATGGGACCTTAAACGCCAACAAACAAACAACTGATCACTGAAGTTAAGCAACGCAACCCCAGTTAGTACTAACATGGGTGACAACTTGAGCAAACTGGGTACCGCTAGTATCCAAAAATCGTCGCATTGGTGTAGTGTCTGTGCAGTCTCTGCATCCGAACTACACAGTGAACGGGGCATCTAATGACCTTGTAGTTGAAGGGCCCTAAAACACCAACAAACAACGGGTCTCTAATGACCTTGTAGTTGACGGGACCTTAAACACCAACAAACAACGGGTCTCTAATGACCTTGTAGTTGACGGGACCTTAAACACCAACAAACAACAACAACCAACAAACAAACCTAAACCGAGACGGCTGGCTTCCTTCGGATGAGAGAGGGAGAGAGAGAAACAAAGTCCCCAGTGAACCTTCCGTCCGAAAGGAAGTAGAGTCATGATTCCCTGCGGTGTATATCAGTGTTCCGGAACCCCTTTTGTAATCCCCCCCGTTATAAAAAATCGTTATTAAAACCAGTCTTTTCACAATTTAACCTTTTCCTCAAATTTTAATAAATATAATAATAAAATTAAAGTATTTTGATAAGGCGAGGCATCCCGCGGACTCCCCAGACAAAACCCACGGACGACCGGTTACTGAACACTGGTGTATACGATCACAATACTAGACGAAAAAGAATGCAGATAGGTCAGAGTTCGCCTACTGGGGTTGATGGAGGACAAAGTGCTCCCACAAATTCAAATAGGCCGACAATACATAATCATAACAATTACAGGAATTACAAATACCGTCCAATAAATCGTTCATGTGTCTCGATGGGGCAAAAAGGCGCACGGACCTTGCCATAGGTGGGAAAAGACGACAGTGAGTGCTTGAGTGATTTCAGTGCATTTCGTTCGTTCGTTGGTGTTTCAGGGACCTTCAACTACAAGGTCATTAGAGCCCCGTCCACTGCGTAGTTCTAATGCAGAGACTGCACAGACACTACATTAATGCGACGATTTTTGGGTATTAGTAGTACCGAGTTTTCCCAAGTGACCGCCCATGTTAGTACTAACTGGTGCTGCGTTGCTTAACTTCAGTGATCAGACGAGAACCGGTGCTTCTAATGCAATATGCCGCTTCCGATTTCAGTGCAGGTAAGGCGTCGCACGTACCACTCTGGACCAAGGGAAGGCCCTCTCATCCGAAGAATACCATTAGCTTTCATAGAACGACCCTGCAACCATGGACTAATGAAATCAGGTAAGCAAACCAGTGAGCCACCTAGACAGACAGAGATATCTGACAGCAGAAATGGAGCCACAAAATCGCTCTCCTTTTCAATCTGTGCTTTCTTTGAAGGTACAATGGTCATCAAGAGACCACAAGTGACTTTTCTTTTGAACCCTAATCTCTCAGGACTTGGCATTTTTATAATAAAAAAATTGGTTGTACATGTTACATGAAGCTAATCCTTTAGTTCAAATTCAAATTTAGCAAACTGAGCGATTACGAGGTGTTGTTGATGAGTTAAAAATACGAGTGACGACGATAACAAAGAAGGTTCTCAAGTGGTGTCATGGGGGTCCTAACATCCCCCTAACAAACCACGTCAACTTGATGGAGACGTGAAGAAGACAAGATGACAGACGAACAACACCAAACTATCAACATTTGATGGGTAGGTCGAGGCCCCTTGACGAGTAATATTTGAAGTTACAGGGCGGAAACATAATAGGAAATATACAACTAGATGTTAAGGGACCCTTAAACGCTTTCGTTCTCACATATGTCCTTTCGTGCATGTCATACACATCTTAAAAATTCTTTACTCGTCGAAATATCCTAAAATGCTTCAGAAAGGTACTACAAGAAGAAAGGAGGGGGATAAAAGGGTATTTTCTCTAAAGTCAAAACTGAAACCTATCAATGATATTTGGTCTCATAGAATGCAAATTTACAAGATAAAAAATAACCGCACATTTATAATAAAAGGAATTATTATTAAGATGTCCTACTATTGTTACCAATTGAACCACCGAATTCTCCCCAACCATTTATTTCAAACCCCAAAACCCATAGGTGTGTAAACGCTTCTACAGATTATCCCGTCAAGCATTTAATTTATACGTTTATGAAGCTTTAAAGAAACAGAAGGGGTCCTAACTCTGTCCTTCCTACACCCGAAAAAAAAATATGAATTTCCATTCATTACAAATAGGACAACATAAGCTTTCACATCACAAATTCAGACCTATAACTAGGGTGCGGTAAGGTGAGGTGATGCATCTTACTACCTTGTAGCTAAATACCATGTAGGGCCAACAATCCGAAGTTTGAGACCCGTGGTTACAAAATGATGGATTCATGAGTCAATTACGCTAGGCGAAAAGCAAAACCCCCACCTTTGTCCCTCTGAATGGACACAACAGAGATCTATTGGACTGTGTTTTTACGCAGCCGGCTGCAGACTAAAGCTGCAACCCCCTGTTCGTTGGGGCACTTCAGCGGTGCCAGGGGGCGAGCTCCTACACCTGGGAATTTTTGCGTCATTTACTCGTTGAATCGTAAGAGAACGTAGAGAAAGTAGCACGCTCGGTAACTGCGTCAGTAGATGTAGGTTCGATACGGGACCGAGGTGGGTTGGTTTCTTTCGGGCGAGAGAGAGGCCCCGAGTGCGCCTTCTTTCGCATGAGAAGTAAAACCGAAGTCCAGTGTGGTGTACGATGGGTGAAATTTCCAGGTGTAGGAGCTCGCCCCCTGGTGTCGATGGGAGGGAGCGGCGAATAGCGTTGGACACACCAGTGTGGGCCCTAATGACCTTTGTTGTCGATGGGCCCTAAAACCCAAACAAACAAACAAAGACACACCAGTTCTCGTCTGATCACTGAAGTTAAGCAGCGCAACCCCAGCTAGTACTGACATGGGTGGCCGCTTGGGAAAACTGGGTCCTGCTAATAACCAAAAATCGTCGCATTAGTGTAGTGTATGTGCACAGTCTCTGCATAAGAACTATGCTGCGGACGGGGCTCTAATGACCTTTGTAGTTGAAGGGCCCTAAAACACCAACAAACAAGGCGTCGATGGAATTTCCCCAACGAAAAGTAGACCGGCGATAACTAAGCAGAGGGGTTGCAGCTTTGCTCGGCAACCGGCTGCGAAAAAACACTGTCCAATATATGGCCGTTGTGTCCATTCAGAGGGACAAGATGGGTACCCGACCCTGCCATAGGCGGGAAAAGGGTTAGGAGTTGTTTTACCCGTTACATAGTAGAGAGGGCCTTTTACGTGTAAATGACATTGTACACCACATGGGATCACGGTTTTACTTCGCATCCGAGGGAAGGTGCACTCAGGAGCACTCTCGACCGAAAGAAGACAAGCGACCTCGATTCAGTATGGAACGTAGAACCACTGACGCAGTAATCGAGTACGCTACCGAAATTGGGCGAACGAAAACTGCAAAAGACTCGCCATATGGTCATTCTATAAATTCAAAACCCTACACCAAAATATGTAGCATTGCAGTTGACTTTCAAGAAGAAGTTGAGAAATTAATTGCCAGCCTGCTTGCTTTCTTAACTTATTTCAACATCATGACCAAAACTACTAATAATAACACACGGAGTGTCTATACGTCTAATTTAAAATATTTGCACCTCATTAGCAGCATTTTGTACCCTTGCCAACTTTAAATTTCGCTTCACGGTTCAAAACAGCACCAAAATGCAATACTTGGCTAGTGACAGGATGAAGAAACACACCAATTCATTTTTCCGTGCAATAAACTTTTTCAATCCGCTCATAAAAGAGTTACGGAGAACATCAGATCGGTTTAACAAACATGTAAGAATTAATAGGGCGGAAAAAATGAACCATAAATGAATCATTGTGGTCCTAATATCTAATCCTTTGCCACCAAGTTCAAACCACAAGAGAAATTATTAAGGGGTGGGCTCGGATGGACTAGTCAGTCTGTCAGATAGAGGACGATTTTGGCCTTCACGTCGACCCAAATTTGCTACTGAGTTCCTCTTCAGTCAACGGGAGGAGAAAAATTTAAGTAAGGGTCGAATCTTCACCTCTGGGTTCAGACGAACCACTTCAATTGGGATATAGTTTTGAACATCCAATCATGCCTTATGGCGTAGTAGTCCTAGGTTCCTAGGTCCTAGTTCTAGGTTCGATACTGGACCGACGTGGGTCGGCGTCTTTCGGGCGAGAAAGAGGCCGCGAGTGTGCCTTCTTTCGGATGAGAAGTAAAACCGAGGTCCTGCGTGGGTCTACGATGGCACTTGCACGTAAAAGAACCCTCTCTACTATGCAACGGGTAGATGAGGCAAAACTTCCAGGGGTAGGAGCTCGCCCCCTGGCGTCGGGTAGCATTCCTCAATGAACACTAGACCGACGATAAATAAGCGTAGGGGTGCAGCTTTGGCCGGCAACCGGCTGCAGAAAAAACTATGACCGATATATCGCCCTATGCCCGTCAGAGGGACAAGATAGGTACCCGACCCTGCCATAGGCGGGAAAAGGGTTAGGAGTTACTTTGAAATCATGCCTCAAAATACGACAAGATGACCCCGATTCATAGCCTCCCAAACAAAATTCAACTCAGATGACCTTAACATCTCCATCACTAACGCCTTTCCGCTTCTAGCAGGGTCGGATGCCCATTTTTGACATAGGCGATCTACTGAACGGCCTTTTCACGTAGCTGGCTACCAATCCAATGCTGCAATTTATTATTTATCGCGTCGGTCTAGTTTGATTCTTGAGAGCACTCGTTCCTCCACCAGAGCCAGGGGAACAAACTCCCACACCTGAAAATATTGCCAATCTACACATTGCATGTAGAAAAGGTTCTTTTACGCGCAGGTGGCATCGCACACACCACGAGGTAGGGCACCGACTTCATTTTCCATCTGAAGTAAGGCGCACTGGGGACTTCTCTTTCGTCCCTCTCTTCTCTCGGTCCAAGAATCGTACTGCCCCAGAAGCGGAGAGGGGCAGTCATGCGAGGTCTTTGTCTGCTTCTCATCAGGTCCCTGTCTTTAAACTCATTAAGCTGTGCTGTCGGAGTGTATTTTGCATGCCGGTCAGTTACGGGATGTCTTTTTCTCTCGTGAGACCCTTTTGCGCCACCAAGGGGAGCTCCTACACCGGAAAATTTTGCCGAACTACATGTATATTTGATTCTTTCCTTCAATGGGAACCACTCGGCTATACTTTGGGAGCGGCTGCATCGTGTTATACACACAAGGGTTCTCGCCTGATCACTGAAGTTAAAAAACGCAACCCCAGCTAGTACTAGCATGGGTGACCGCTTGGGAACATTGCGTACTGCTAATACCCAAAAATCGTCGTAACAGCGTAGTGTCTGTGCAGACTCTGCATCAGCACTACGCAGTGGACGTGGCTTTACTTCTCATCCGGCGGAAGGTGTACTGGGGTCTCTCTTTTATGAAAGAGGCCAACCGTCCCAACTATTGAATCTGGAACTACTCACGCAGTGGTCCAGCACCCTACCTCAGCACCAGGATCGAACATGGACCCACCGACTTTTAAATGGGAGAGCCAACACTGTAAGAAACTCTTGTAATATAATCCACAACAAGTGAATTAAGTCAGCGACTAATTCACCCGCAATCCAGTCCAACATGACGAAATGATATAAAAAACCCAGAGGTATTAAATTACTAACCAGGGGTGTAATATATTTCACCATCTTATGACGAGTTATGGTCAATTTCCGCGCCTCGAGTTACTTTTATTATGAAAACGGCAATTTATTTTTGAACATTTTAAGAATAAGGGGGTAAATGAAGAATGGATTCAAGTATTGCACGCATCATTTCCAAACATGCTGACGATGTGGCTGACCATCACATCCATTAATTGTTCAAATAAATATGTAGCAGGGCGGGGGACCAGGGTCTTGGTACTATTGCCCATCCCCGAAATAAGAATCCCAAAACCGAATCCCACTCTTAACGTTTCACAAGCTGAGACGGATGACTATTTGTCCTGTTGATGTACCGGGAACACACAGGCGAATGTTAGATTTTAATTTACACTGCCGGCTGCCTACCTAATGCTGCAACCCTTGTTTATTTTAAACCCCGCCTATATATCAAGGGGACGAGCTTCTTACAGGCATGAACCACCTCGGTGACACAGAGGTAGCTTGCTGAACTACTGCGTCAGTTGCTTCTCTTCTGCACTAAAAGAACCCCTGCCCTATACTGTAGTTCCGCAAATTTTTCAGGTGTCGAAGTTTGCCCCCTGACTTCGGTGAAGGAAAAGAAGTGGTCCACCGAACAAACTTGGCCGATCATAAGTAAGCATACGGGTTGCAACAATAGGTTGATAGTCGGCTACCGAAAATACCGCCTAATTCGTGTATCCCAGTGGGACAAAAATGGGCAACCGTTATTAAAATGGCATGACATCATACACACTTCAAGTGTTTACGGCTGTCTTCCTTTGACACAGGAAGCAGGCCTTTGTCAGAATCGAACCTATAACTGAGGCAAACCGATCTTTAAGACAGAATAAGCGGCGATTTTTAATAACTTGATGTCTCAACCATATTTTAGGAATGGGTATAGTAGAGGAAGTTTAGGAAACGGAGACATCATCGAAAAGGTGAGAGAGTATATTTTTCATTGTTGTTTTAGGACCCTTTAACTACAACGGTCATAAGAGCTCCGTCCACTGCGTAGTTCTAGAGTCGGCACGCTGTTACGACGTTTTTTGGGTATTAGCTGTATCCAGTGTTCCCATTGTTGTTGTTGGTTGGAGTTTAAGGTCCCGTCAACTACAAGGTCATTAGAGACCCGTCCACTGTATAGTTCTAATGCATATACTGCACAGACACTACACTAATGCGACGATTATTGGGTATTAGCAGTACCCAGCTTTCCCGAGCGACCACCCATGTCAGTACTAACTGGGCTTGCGTTGCTTAACTTCAGTGATCAGACGAGAACTGGTGTGTCCAAAGCAACAGTCGCTCCCTGGAGAAAGTATAGATTGAGTTGGTGTGGTCCTATGTATAATGCGAAGAGGGAAGGAGAAATTCGTCAGGGTCATCACGGGGATGCAGGTTGTTGGTAGCGCAAGGGGCAGGGGAAGTCCAAAACAGACTTAGAAACGGGTCTTACGTAGAGACACGGTAGTGTGTTACAGGGTGGGAGATAGGCGAGAGTGGAGGGCTAGAATCCGCAGACCCCACCTTGCCTCAGGCGGGATGATGATGTCTTACCCCAATTCATCCCATGTTAGAAACAAGCTAAAATCAGCAATGGGCCGCCTATTCTCCCGTAGGACCTAAATTAAAGTCGATAGCAATGATAAATATTCCGACAGATGGTTCCACCATATCCGGAATTATTATTTGTTCGGACGACGATGGTTTGACTAAAACCCAGTTCTTCTCAAATGACCATTGTTCACTGCACTTTTTATGGGTCAGTCAAACGAGATGGACGTCCAGTATTGGACCCTAGACAATATTGATTTTTTTCTGGCAGAAATAATTCAATATATAAAAAGTTAAACAGAGGTCCATCATATTGGCGGAAGGAAAGAAAAAAGTGAGTTCGTGTCTAAGTAATTGGCGGTGGTGAGGGGAGGAGTGGAGGGAGGAGGAAGGAAATGCATTTGTTGGCCTAGACTGTGTCCCACGCTGTCATTCTTATTTCTCGGACACATTTGTCCATTCGCAGCAGACTTATCTCTAAGTCCTTTGGTCAGTTGATAATCTAACGTCAAAGGGAGAAGAATCTTTCCAGGAGAGTGCCAGAAGACATTTGTCATTTCAGATGACCATACTACAGGCTTAAAGTGACGAAAAGTTATGTGACGGACGAGGGTCAGAAAATCTGAGGGGGTATGAAGTTAAGCAACGCAACCGCAGGTAGTACAAGCATGGCTGACCGTTTGGGAGCACTGAGCACTGCTAATACCCAAATCGTAATAGCAGCGTAGTGTCTGGGCCGACTGCATTAGAACTACGCAGTGGACGGGGCTCTAATGACCATGGTGGTTGAAGGGCCCTAAAACATCAAAACAAACAAATTTAGAAAATCTCCCAGAGATCATAACAAGCTTTTATGAATGATCCCCAGACGCTGACAACGATCCTTGAAAATTCGAGTTCCCAACTCTCACAGGCGTGAAAAAAACATGCCTCGGCCTTTTCGTGGGACATAAAAACTAATGTCTATTACAAAAAGTAAACCACGCAAGAAAAACCTTTAAATTGGACAGTTTAATTTATTTGGGCAGGAGACGCGGGGAGAGAGACCAGGGAGGGCAGGGGGGGGGGAGAAGAGGTAAGAAAAAGTGTCATTATAAAAAAAAAATCAAAATTTTCTACAAAACAAATTTCATGTCTAAATGCCTTATTGAATAACAAAATTTCATCGACGCGTAATTCCCTAGGAAAATTTCACGCGTTTAAAACCAATTGGACACGGCATTATGATGTTCAAACCTTGTACCCATTAAGATCTAGTTAGAGGAACCAAGGTAGTATTATTACCATCATGTCTGTCCCACCAAGCGACTCAGCCCTGTTCACATGACCATTCATCACTCTCCATGGAAAACCCATGAATCCCTACGATCTGAGAGCGAGAAAGCAATAATAATAACGTGTCTGAAAAGCACTTTCAAGGGCCTCATTTCTTTCCCCTTCCATCCACCCACCCTTCATCTTCCCTCTCACCCTTCCAACCCTCCTCCTTTCTCATCTCCAAACATTAAAAATAAAGAATTACCTCGGGCCTTCAAACAAGGTGTAGAAGATACCCCCGACAGAGCTATTGGCCGCAACTACCCTTAAAAGTACAATTTGAAAAAAAAAACGTCAAAATCACTTTACAGCACCTAAACGAGGCTATTCTACTCCATCCTAGAGAGGTGCATTTCTGGGCCAGCAGCAACCTCAACAACATAAGTCAACAATAATTCGGCCATAGAGTGGACTTCACTTGATGTACACATTTAAAAAGGAATGCACGAAAAAAGAAGGGCCCCCGTCTGGAAAAAATAGACTGTATTGCAATTCATTAGGCACATTCAAATGGACCTCTCCAAAAGTGCAAATTGCCCATTGGCCATATGTCACAGAACCTTGTCAAGAGGCTTCAAAGTGGGGGGTTCACACAGGTCACTATAACGATAAAGAATACAACAACCATCTCTAACAAGAACCCCCTGCTCACTTTCCGTCAAAGGAACGACATCACTAACCCTTCTCCCGTCTATGGCAGGGTCAGGTGACAATATTGGCCCCACTGGGACACATGAACGATCTGTAGGTTCCCAATCTAATGCAACAACCCCTAGGTTTATATATCGCTGGCCTATTTTGATTTCGTGGGTCACTGTTTCTTCCACCTACGTCAAGGGGCGAGTTCCTCATCTGGATTTCACCTTATGTACTAAGGAGACCACGGCTTGACTTCCCAGTCAATGAAAGTATTCTGTGGGCCTCTCTCGTGAAACTGGCCAAATCTGTGGAAGGTAACGCCAGAAAGCGAGGTCCAACACCTGGAGCTTGTGCCACTCTACACCTCATTTTACTCCGTGTCTGCGGCGAACTGGATCTCAAAACATTCGCTGCCAAGCGACAAAGGAAGTCCACCACGATGTTATCTAACGTTTTAGGGGGACTCGCATTGCTACCGGGCAAGCTGACACTGACAAGTCGACCACTACCCCGCTGTTTGTTTGTTGGTATTTTAGGGCCCTTCAACTACAAGGTCATTAGAGCCCCGTCCATAGTTCTTATGTAGAGATTGCACAGACACTACACTTACGTGACGATGTTGGGGTATTAGCAGTACCCAGTTTTCCCAAGCGGCCACCCATGTCAGTACTAGCTGGGGTTGCACTGCTTACTTCAGTGATCAGACGAGAACTGGTGTGTCCAACGCAATTCGCCGCCCCCCCCGCTCCGTGTAGAAAGGGTTCTTACACTTGCGGTGGTAGCATCGTGAATACCCACACGACTTTCCATCCTACCCCGAACTGAAGGCACACTTGGGACTTCTCTCCCTCTCGTCCGGTAGAAAAGCCACCCCCACCTCGACCAGAATTGAAGCGACTACTTGTCCTGTATCGCGATGTCGGCTGGTAACCTCCCTCCTTCCGCTGCTTGTTAAAGGAGGACCCCTTTCCCTTAACAGCCCACTGCTAAATAAACTAATCACCAATTCAACAGTGATAACTAAACTGATATTAAAGTGCATTTAGTCAATCCAACAACACAAATGACCGCGAATCTATTCATGACACTCCATTGCAATAAAAACGAACATTTTAGTGACGCAAGAGAGAGGCAGGGGGAAAGGGCAGATGAGTGGGTGCTGAGGGACCTGATTATCCAAACAGTCATACCGAAAGTGTATATATCCACACAGCCCTGAGCCTCCATCTTTATATCCCCTTCAATCCTAATAAATGTTGAGGGCTGGAGAAAAGGTCTTCTAGTTGGTGTACGCGCCCTTTGCTAAAGGACCTAATACACAATCCCCCGATAGATACATTACACCATAGAACTTCCATAAGCAAGACAATAATTCATCTCATTTTATATTGAATCTATAGAAATAACAAAGGGATGAAGAGAGAGTGAGCCTTGTGTTTAGGGGAGATGCAAGGAGAAGGATGAGGAGGGTGGTGATCACTAAAGGGTAGAAAGCAAAGTTAGGAGGTGGTAGGCTCGTAATGTGGGGAGGGGAAGGGAAGTGAGTGGATGGCAGGCAGGAAAGAGTAGTAAAACAGTAAACCATTTTTTAAAAAAAGTATGAAAAGAGTACGGTGTATGGTTCCATAGTTGTAACACAATGGTGCTACAAGCAGATTACAATAGGAGTAATATGGGCCCAGTCTGAACTTAGTCACCCCTACAAATAGTCGGACATGTAAATTTAAAGTTGTTATCCCCTCCCCTCTTTCTTCTTAAGACTTTTACCAGGTTTTTTTCCTCTCCTTATTTCTTTCACTCTACCTGTTCTTACATATCTGCAAAAGTACTTTTTGACATTATGTATATTTTTTTTTCTTCATAACACAAATCCATTTTCTACTTTAAGAAACCATAAATATATTGAATCGCCATTTACACCAATGGCAACTAAAGAATGGACTTGCCGCACATAAAAATGTCACAAAAAAATACTTCTGAAAATTATATGCACATGTAGGACCACATTACTCAATATACGGGGCTACTTTTTTTGAAGAGGAGGAGGAGGACGAGAAGGGTCCCAAACACCCTTCATTTCCATTCCTCGGGTGCCTCAGTTCCAACTTACAACAGGGGTCAATCAGAAATTTTTATAGTACTGTAACTACAAATATACAACGCTTCCTCTATCTCCCAGGGAGCGGCAAATTGCGTTGGACACACCAGTTCTCGTCTGATCACTGAAGTTAAGCAACGCAACCCCAGTTAGTACTGACATGGGTGGCCGCTTGGGAAAACTGGGTACCGCTAGTATCCAAAAATCGTCGCATTAGTGTAGTGTCTGTGCAGTCTATTGTTTGTTGGAGTTTAACGTCCCGTCAACTACGAGGTCATTAGAGACCCGTCCACTGTATAGTTCTAATGCATATACTGCACAAACACTACACTAATGCGACGATTATTGGGTATTAGCAGTACCCAGCTTTCCCGAGCGACCACCCATGTCAGTACTAACTGGGCTTGCGTTGCTTAACGTCAGTGATCAGACGAGAACTGGTGTGTCCAACGCAACTCGCCGCTCCCAGGTGCAGTCTCTGCATACAAGCTACACTGTGGACGCGGCTCTAATGACCTTGTAGTTGAAGGGCCCTAAAACACCAACAAACAAACAACAAATCTATATCCCATCTTTTTTATTTTGCCCGGCTATGGTAGGGTCAGGAAGTCGTTCATTCGTTGGTGTTTTAGATCCCTTCAACTACAACGTCATTAGAGCCCCGTCACTACGTAGTTCTAATGCAGCGACTGAACAGACACTATGACGATTTTTTGGGGTATTAACGGTACCCAGTTTCCCAAGCGGCCAGCCATGTTAGTACTAGCTGGGGTTGCGTTGCTTAACTTCAGTAATCAACAGCAAGACGGACAGAAGAGTAGAAGAAAGTGGAATAAGATGGAACAGAAATGGACAGAAGAGTTTGAAGAACGTGGAAGGTAGAACAGAAATGGGCAGAGGAATCGAAGAAAGTTGGACAGAAATGGACAGAAGGGCAAAAACAGACAGGAAGAAGAGAAGTGAGGGACTAGACACCAGGAGGGAGAACTTAGTAGCAGTGGTGTAGCGTGGCGGGGGCGAGGGGTGCGGCTCGCCCCGGGCGGCAAAATTTCACAATAAATAATAATAATACCCTGAAATTTGAACTAAAAATCTGAATCATTACTTTTCATAGTTCTGTCACACCTACAATTCGGACCGATTAAAATAAAAGTAGAGCTAAGGAAGAAAATATTAGAAGAAATGATGGGGATAAGGATTTAAATACCTAAATAAGGAGAGCGGCGAATTTGACCTACGTCCCGGGCGGCTAAAACCCACGCTACGCCACTGTTACAAGGTACTGTATTACAGATTCGTACCACACCATAATGTAAAGCCCTGAGCAGCGGATCAGATAGCACACAAGTGATAGTCGCTAGCTCACACTGCCCATCGGTAGAGAAGCAAAACAAGAAGGGACCTTGTTGAGAATGCTGTGCTTTAAGGTCCCATTGAGAAATAGAATGAACCTGACCTGAAGTAAACACCCAATAGAACATTAGCAACCCTGTACCGCAAATCGGTTCCTGAACCGTACCCTCTATACAACTAAAGTCTGTATTTGAAATGGTTTCATTAACCCTGACAACTGGACTGTTTATCATACTTATGGATCATTATAATATTATTATTACTCGGACTTTTTCTTGCAACCTCTCTCGCATGGCTTAACAAATCGGTTCTCTCCAAAGAAGGGCTCTTTTAGAAAAAGATAAAATAGCAGCGGACCCTCGCTTGGTCTAAGACATGATCTTTTAAGTGTTTAGTCAACGTTAAAGCGATTAAAGGACTAAACAAAACGTTGACATCGCCTGAACACTGGGTCACTAGACCGCACAATTGAATCTGAAGGCCCTTTTATTACCTGAATTTTCAAAAGGAGGAGGGATAGGAGGGACTTCTTTTGAAAATGGAATTTGAAAAGGAAGTTAAGTGAAGGAAATGGGCATTTAGACAACCCATCCCGAACAGGGATCATCACAACCTGCTGCTCACCAGCACCGACACTGCCCCTTACGTCTTATTAACGTTCTTCAAATATTTCTAAAATACGGTAAGGCTTTGTGAGGTCTCCACGTTTGCCCACTGGCCAGCACTGGCAGGTAAGGCGTAAGTGCTCCCGTTATTTAGTGTGCTCAAGTCAGTCAGCCAGTAAGATGAAAAGCAATGCAAGGGAAATTTGCTCATTTGATTATTGTTTACCGGTCTCTCTACTACTGAAGGCAATTTACCGATACCGGAGGATAGTCAAACTCTTACCCCTGGAAATTTTGCCAATCTACACGTCTATGTTTCTCCATGTAGTAAGGGTCTTTTAAGTGAAGTAGTGACATCATACATCACACGAAGACCCTGCTTTATTTCCCATCCAATGGAAGGTGCACTTGGGGATTTCGTTGCCTCTCACTCCGAAACAAGCTACCTACCTTAGTTAGGATCAAACCAGCAACTCTTGACTCCAGAGCCAAGCACGTTACCAGTAAACTACAGAGTTGAGCATTCTGGATGTCTGTTGAAATCAACATGATGACAATATTTGGACATCTCTAATTGAAACTCATCTAGGGTCCGGTTTCTTATGGACCTTCTTCCCGCCCCTATGCACGGATACTGACCGGCTGTATTGGGTAGGACACATCAGTTCTCCTCTGATATCTGACGATAAGCAACACAACCTCAGCTGCTACTAGCATGGGTGACCGCTTGGGAACACTGGGCATTGCTCTTCTATCATTTAGGTCTTTCTCTACTTGCACTCTGGATTCGCTGTTTTCCGATATCGTCGTAAAATACCACGCACTGAGGAGCCCATTCTCTTACTCCCATCAGCAGTTCGTCCAAAGCCAGAATGAACAGGTATGGACATAGTGCTGAATCTTGGCGTACCCCCAACCTTCACTGGAAAGCCTCCAGTATTTCCCCAACAAGTCCTTACCCTGGCCATGGAACCATCATACATATCATAGACGACCCATTAGGGTCGCCAGGGCTGTTCGGACAAGTAACCGTCAGAGGGTCATGACCCCCGAGTTCCAGGAACAATAGGTATCGGAGGCTGAACATGACATCGCCGAAAGCAACCTAAGGGGCGATAACGCTCCCTCCAGCCGCCCTTTTTCCACTGGAGGCAGTGGCCAAAGTGGCGTGTTGGAAACTTAGGGCCGCAACCCCACCCCCGACGTGTCGAACCCGCCCTGTCCGGCAGGGCGACCCAAAGACGTCGTAGGGCATGCGCCCCTTCAACCACCAGGATTTACCTTCCCCATTGATTGGAGTCTACACGCACAGCAAACACGTGGGTAAGCGGTTTCTTACGGTCACCTCCCAGAGGAGCCTTCGTCGACCACTGCTAATTATGATATTCCAGGTTGGCCATCCGTGGGTCTGTCCCGTTTAGTCGCCTTTTACGACATGCACTGGGTGAAAGTGCCGTGTGCCTATTCTACTTGGGGCACACACGGGGGTTGAAGATCTCCCTAGGTCGACGTGGGTGACTTCTTTCAGTGGAAAAAGAGGATTCCAGTGGGCCTTTCGTCGCATGGGAAGTAAAGCCATGGTCCCGCGTGCGGACGTACGATATCACTTGCACGTCAAAGAAGCCTTTGCACATGAAACGTGTAGTTAGGCAATATTTCCAGGTGTAGGAACTCGCCTCCTGGCGGCGTCGGTGAGGTAAACATGAAGCACCAATGTCGACTAGAAATAAACAACAAGCGGTTGTAGTATTAGGTCGGCAACCAGCTGCCGTCGAACAGTTCGGCTCAGTATCCCGAGTTCTAACGGGACAAATGGATATTCAATACTGCCATAGGCGGAGAAAAGATTTGTGATGGCGATTTTATGGAGTTTCCATAACGAGAATGAACAGATCTGAGATTCCTAATTATATTCAAGGTGGTATAATAAGAGCCTTCAGTTGTTAAGAGATATTACGACTATAATAATACGTAAGGAATAATAACGAAGTGACATTAACTTGAAACCATCTCAGAAATTTAAAATACTTCGGTATTTTTTACATAAAAAAAGTAGCCCTATCTCAAATTCAGATCTTTGTAATTTGAAAAGTAACAACAATAATCACCAGCACGAAAAAAAAAGCAACATGAAATTTGCAACTAACCATCACACCACATGACATACACGCCTTGTCTTAAAAACTTGAGATTCCTCACACCTTGAAACCGTCGTTTTAACGTAATTTTCTAATAGGTATAATTTTGGCTATGAGTAGGGGAGAGGGGTGGAGAACTAAGGTACTTGTATTAAACTATTATAGAATATTAAACAGCTTCAACGACAAAAGGCAGAAGAAAAACTTTAGGCGATAAATAAACATCTGCAATCACTTCTGATACAAACAACTAGGCTTATTATAAGAGTGAGAGTTGAATTTTCAGTTATTTACCTGACTTTGAAATATAATAATTTCTGACCGTTCTTCATTTTTCTTTCTTGATACCCGCCATTAATCAACTAATTAACTGCACATGTATTCCTAAAAAAACCAGACAAAAAAATTAGCGATTATAATTCATCATTTTAGAATTTACAGAAGAAAAATGGAGGGTGAAGGAAGCTGAAGATGCTCCTTTACCGTCGAATGAAACACCCTGAAAACAATTTCATAACCGAATTATTAAAATAATTACATCTAGTTAACGATAGTTATAAATTGCACACTTTGTTGGTGGTAATATGAAGCAATAATCGACAAGAAGGACCACAACAAATTATTACTTTACATCGATTTAAAAGAAATCACGTATCATTAGAAGGGAAGTTTGAAAGAGTAGGAAAGAAAATCCCGTGGGATTCTTAAACTAATTTAACTATTAAATTTAATTTATTACTAGTCTATTAAATTATGAAACAACACCAACAGTGTCCTGCATGATTTAGTAATATGTGCGTGTTTAGATGAGGAATTACAATAAATTATTAAAAACGCTGCATAAATAGACATCCGCCATGTTTACAAGGTTAATACCTATAGGGCAATTCACAATTGAACAACAACGTTATAAACAAATTCTTTGGAATTCACGTGAGAAAGTCCTGATTTACGCCGCTTCACATTTCTATGAAAAAACAAAATAGGCACCATTCGAATTCGGAGGATGATACACCTGAGAATAAGGCGGTGTCAACAAATGCGGGGGATCTTGGCAACGCCCTTGAAGCAGCACCTCCTATATATGAAGGCCTACACATTGCCTAGTGACGTCAGCAGAGGTAGTCCATTCGTCTTACCATTGCTTTACAAGAAAATCATTAGTATAGAGACTATATTAATGCCTTTTAGTGTTTAATTTGGTGGGTGTATACTATAGACCAGGGGTCTTCAAACTGTATTCTGTGGAACCCCACTGGGGGTTCCACGAGTCAAAATAAAAGTTTAAAAAAAAAGTATGAAGCACTCACTAGATACCTAGTGTTTATTATCAAAAAATATAAAGAAACATTTATTTGGAAATTAATCAGAAGCTTCATGTGTGGGCTTCCAATTCGTTAACAGTGCCAAGATATATTGTATGTTTCTAAAGGTGGGATGGGGTCCCCCAAAACATGGGCCCTAATGACCTTTGTAGTCGATAGGCCCTAAAACACAAACAAACCCCAAAACATCTTATAGATCTAAGGGTTCCATGAATCGACAGTTTGAAGGCCACTGCTATAGCCTCATCATCTTTATCATCACACCCTTATCTCGCCTGTGGCAGGGTCGGGTCTGTGGGTTATAGCTCCCGAATACCTCCCACCAGGTCCCCATCCACCTCACACACTACCATATCCTTAAGGACAACCTGCCCTCAACTTCAGATTTCATAAAGTAGCAAATAGTCTTCATCATTATAGTACCCTTATCCCACCTGTGTCAGAGTCGGGTCTGTGGGTTCTAGCCCTCCACTATCGCCTGTCCCCCACCTGGTCTCCATTCACCTCACAAACTACCATATCCTTACGGACAACCTCTGCCCATGACTACTTTGGTCTCCCCTGCCCCGGGTAATTCCAACCACCTGCATTCCTTAAATAAACTTAATGAGCTCCTGCTCCTCTCTTCTAATTACGTGTCCATACCACCTCAACCAATTGTCCCTCATGTTTTCAGCGATGTCCACCACCCCAGACTACATCTAATATACTCATTCTTAATTCTATCAGCTCTCCACAGCCTACTCAGGTACCAAAGCATTTGCATCTCGGCTACTTTCATTCTATTGACTGTTATGGCTTGTGGTATATCTTTTGCTGCCCTATCTCTAGCCTTCACCAGTTTAGAATATTCCCTCCCTTGGTCTTTAAATGATCAGAGAAGGCCTTGTACTTCTGGTATTTGGCCAGGGCAATAATCGTTTTAAGCTGTGGTTATGGCCTGCCTACATTGTATTTTTGATTCCTGGCTCCCTTTCTCCATCCCCCTGTGGAAAGCAGCCTTTTTTTGCTTGATGGCTGTTTCTACCTCATCATTCCACTACCATATCTGCCTGCCCAGAAATGCCTAATTTTTCGTGCAACCCTGTCCCACATGGCATCAGCTGTCCCTTCTCAATCCCACTCTACCTGCCTGTGACAATCTTGTCCCTGTGACATTGCTGACTCCTAATGATGACGGTCCAGGGCCCACAATGCACCCTTGAGGGCCACTTAAAAAATAACATTCAAATATACTGTATATAAATACATACCCTGGAGTTTGCTGTTACAGTTGGAAACTTAAAAAAACTTACTGTTGGTCCTTCATCATAATTACCCCGACATTTCGGAGCACACAACGATAAGGCATAGGACACAACTATAACTGAAGACTGCTTATAAATCCAAAATCCAAATTTGATGCTAGCACAAAATATAATCCTTCACCACATAATAATGTACAATTACATTTCATTAATTATTAAATCCAAAGTGATTAATAGTTATTTGAATTGCACTAATAACACGTGGGCTAAAATGAATAATGAAGCGCAAATTTAATGAAGGTAAGGATCTACGGGGACTCTATGTTGCAGTGGACTACTTGTAGTGACGTCATAGGATTGTTACGATCTTATGTGCAGGCCTTCATATATAGGAGGTGCTGCTTGAAGCCACCTGCATTTTATGCCAGTCACGAATTTTATGATAAAGCCTAAACTGCAATTTCCTTGAAATTTTTCTAAAGGCCAACAAGTATCATCATCATCCCAACACTTAAACAAAGGCGGGACACTTCCCACTCAATTATAAATGAAATAGACAGGAGCGTAGTTGTCTAACGTTCACCCATTATTGTGCCTCCTTTCCCAATTTGCAAATAGGCCCTGACACTCCTCCAAGAAACCATGGTCCGACCTTGACTTCCTGTCTCACGTAAATGCAACTGAAAGTGATAAACAGCACTTCAGTTTCCTAAAATATAAACGCGGCACTTGGGATCTGAAGAACCCGCCTCGGTGGCGCAGAGGTAGCGTTACTCGCCCACTGGGTCGGTGGCTCCAGGTGGGTTGGCTTCCTCCGGAAGAGGGAGAGAGAGAAGCCCCGCGCCTTCCGTTGGATGGGAAGCACAGTCGGTACCCTACCGTGTGCAACGAGTAGATCGGCAACATTTCCAGGTGCAGGAGATCGTCTCCTGGTGTCGGTGGGAGGAAAGTGTCCCAATAAAGAAAATTAGACGATAAATAACCGTAGGGGCTGCAGTAATGGGGCGGCATGGTGGCCGGCTGG